>PVJN01022578.1:0-33265 GCA_004026805.1 Lasiurus borealis | reverse complement strand
CAAGAGACCCCCCAATACCGCCTAGAGGCCCCCAACACTGCCAAGGGGCCCCCAAACCGCTAAGGGGCCTCCAACACCACCAAGGGGCTCCTCAATACCACCTAGAGGCCGAACAGACCCAGCAGGGGACCTCCAACCACTGCCTAGAGGCCCCCAACACTGCCAAAGGGTCCCCAACACCGTCAAGGGGCCCCCAACACCGCCTAGAGGCCCCCAAAACCGCCAAGGGGCCCTCCAACACCGCCACGTGGCCCCCAAAACCGCCACGGGACCCCCGGGGACGGGGCAGAGCGCGGTGCAGACATGGGACGCCCCGTGCGGGGCTACGGGCTTGAAAGAGCCCAAGACACCCTCTCCCCAGCCTCCCATTAAGGAAAGGGACGCCCGGCCCGCGCCTCCAGGCCCCGCCGCCCGCCTCCGCTGCGGGGCGCTCACCTGTGGGGAGGCCTCCCCGCCGCCGCCGCCTCCGCTCGCTGCTCCCGCGGCGCTGCCCGCGCGGCGGGTCCCGGCGGGAAATAGCCGCCCGCCGCCCCGCCCACCGCCCGGCCACGCCCCCGCCCACCGCCCAGGCCACGCCCCCTCGCCCGGCCACGCCCCGCCGTCCAGGTAGCCTGTTCCAAGTCGGGGCGCCTGGGACGCGCCCCGGAGACCCTGCGGGGGTCCCTCTGCCCGGAACACAGAGGCCGGGGTTCGGGGTCCGCAGGCTGGGCTCGGGTGCGGGGGGCGCGACCGCCAGAGGGGCCGAGCTGCAGCCTCTGTGGCTCCCCAAGTGCCCACGGAGGTGTCCGGGCCAGATCGCCCCTGCCCTGCCCCCCAACATACTCCCCACACCCCCGTGCAGAGGGTGCAGAGGGTACCCGTCCCGAGGCGCAGCTGGCAGAGGAGGGACTTGACCCCATGCCCCGGGCGGCGCTCCCTCAGCCGCACCCAGAGAGGCAGGTGAAGATCCTAATCAGTGGCCGCTTCCGGCCAGCGGCGGCGGGACGTTTGAGGAAGAAACCGGAGTTTGGCCGGAGAACCGGGGAGGAGCCGGGCGTGTTCCTTCTGCCCCGCCCGCTCCTTCCTTCTGTGCACCCGTGGCGCGCCCCTGGGGTTGCAGCAGCGGTTCTCAACCTGTGGGTCGCGACCCCTTTGGGGTCAAACGACCCTTTCACAGGGGTTGCCCAAGACCATCGAAAAATGCAGATATTTACATCATGATGCATCACAGTAGCAAAATTGCATGGTTGGGGGGTCACCACCCCATGAGGAACTGTATGCAAGGGTCGCGGCCTTAGGAAGGTTGAGAACCACTGGGTTACAGCAAAGGGGGGTGTTCCAGGCAGCAACCTGCTCCTAGGCACGCAACAAAGGGTTAGAGAGGCGACTGTGTGGAAGCTGTGCAGTGCCTCCTGGGCTGAACCCCATTCAAAGAGATGGCACTGCCTTGAGTAAGGCTGTGGGGGGGTGGACTAGGGGCCTGGAGTGGGGGGTGCAAACTGGGGAACATCCCTCCACTCCCCAGGAACCGCCTCTGAGAGGTGGCATCACAGAACAGGCTGCCCTGGCGCTCACCGGTTAAGGTTAGGGTTAGGGTTAGGGTTAGGGTTGAATAGGGTCCTGGAGTAGGGGATGCAAACTGGGGAACACCCCTCCGCTCCCCAAGAACCGCCTCTGGGAGGTGGCATCACAGAACTGGCTGCCCTGGTGCTCACCGGGCAGCGATGCTGGCGGTAGGACCGGGCAAGGTGGGAAAGAGGCGGTTAAAGAGGCAGTAAAGCATCAGACAGACTGTCACACTACAGCGGGGAGGCTGGGGAGAGGTGGGGGAGATAAGAGATCCACCAAAGGACTTGCATGCATGCAGATAAGCATAACCCATGGACACAAGACATTGGGGTGTGAAAGCATGGATGGGAGTGGGGGAGAGGGAGCAATGGGAAGATATGTACACATGTAATACATTCATAAAAAAAATTTAGCCAAAACCGGTGTGGCTCAGTGGATAGAGCATCAGCCTGCACCCCCAGTCCAGGCCCCTATTCAACCCTAATCCTAACCCAGGTGGATAGATCGTGATCGTCAGCTGGACGGGACAGAGGGAGTGCCCTCCTGGCAGAAGAACTGAGGGCAGAAGAAAGGGGGTTCAGGTGGGGAACGGCCGCTGGTTTGGTGTCAGTGGAATGTGGGGTGAGCGCCAGGGAGGTGGGCCAGACCTCAGGGGACCATCCACCAACACTCTGCTCTGGCTGCCTGTGGGGGCTGGGGACCCAGCGGATGGTGGTCAGCGATGGAGTGACATCTCACCTTTGTGTCTGTGTATGAGACGGGTAACCCCAACAGACATGTATAGACTAAAGGAGGTAATAGATGGGGGATCTTCAGAAAACAAGGTCAGGGCTGCCCAGTGTGGCTCAGTGGTTAAGCATCGACCTAGGAACCAGGAGGTCACGGTTCGATTCCAGGTCAGGGCACAGACCCGGGTTGCAGGCTCGATCCCCAGTGTGGGGCGTGCAGGAGGCAGCCAATCCATGATTCTCTCGCATCATGGATGTTTCTATCTCCCTCTCCCTTCCTCTCTGAAATCAATAAAAACATATTAAAAAGAAAGAAAACAAACTCGGTGAGGCAGCTACTGCTATCGTCCAAGCCAAGATAATCAGAGTGTACATTGGAACAAGGACATTCGATCGTTCCGGTCAATAAAGATGTTTATGCTTTTATGAGCCGAGCACCACGCTGGCTGGGGAGCTGAAGACAATGGTGTGTGATGTTCGGGGCTTGGTTACCGGGGCCGAGTTGTCACTCTCTCCAAACCTCGGTGTCTTATCTGTAAACAGACAGAGTGACGTGTGCCTTATCAGACGGGTGTCAATATTAAGGTAACGGATGGCCCATAACACACGTAGGAGACGATGCTCAGCATCGGTAATGATCAGGGAAATGCAAATAAGAAGGTCAACCATCTCCCCGCACACCTGGCAGCGTGGCTGTTACCGAAAAGCCAACAAAGAGCGAGTGTCGGTGAGGATGTGGAGCAAAGGGGACCCTTTTGAACTCTTGGGGGCCCGTGTGAATTGGTACAGCCGCGATGGGTAATAGCGTGGATGTACCTCGAAAAGTGAAAATAGGGCTACCATATGACCCAGCGATTCCACTTCTGTTGTTTTTACCTGAAGAAAATGAAAACGCAGTTGGAAAAGATACACTGGCCAGATTATGATGATCTCTGAACGCGTAATAATCTGGCTACTCGGTGTGTGTGTGTGTGTGTGTGTGTGAAAATATATATATGTTCCGGTGCATGAATTCATGCATGGGTGGGGTCTGGCCAGCCTGGCCAGGGGTAGGAGACATGGGCAATTGGCCAGCCTGCCTGCTGGTCGAACTCCTGGTTGAGGGGACAATTTGCTTATTAACCTTTTATTCTATAGGCTATACACTGAGTGGCCAGATTATGATGCATTCAGAGATCATCATCATCTGGCCACTCAGTGTATATAACCCCCTGCGTTCAAGACAGCATTATTTACAATAGCCAAGATGTGAAAGCAGCCTAGGTATCCATCAATGGATGAATGGATAAAGAAAGAAGATGTCTCTCTCTCTCTCTCTCTCTCTCTCTCACACACACACACACACACACACACACACACACACAGAAGTATTAATACTGTCAAGTGCTTAGTGAGTGGCTGGCAGACGGGTCTTTACAACCAACCGCAGCAAGGTGTAATTTAAATGCAGTGAAACGCAGTGGACCCACTGATTATGTAGCTGCAGCCTCTCCTCCCATCACCATGGATTAAATGAGCCCTTTTCTACTGACTCATACGCAAGCCTGACATTACTGAGGTTCCCCTCTGTTGTTGCATGTCTCATCAGCCTCATTCCAAACAGCCCAGCCCGTAAACACCCCAAATGTGAGTATGTGTGTGTGTATGTGACAGTGTGTGAGTGTATGTGTGTATGTGTGAGTATGTGTGTGTGTGTGTGTATATGTGTGAGTTTGTATATGTGTGAGGGGATATGTGTATGTGTGTGTGTGAGTGTGTGTGTATGTGTGAGGGGGTATGTGTGAGTATGTGTGTGAGTGTGTGTGTATGTGTGAGGGGGTATGTGTCAGTATGTGTGTGAGTGTGTGTGTATGTGTGAGGGGGTATGTGTCAGTATGTGTGTGAGTGTGTGTGTGGGGGGGGGGTTGTTACAGCAGCCCAAGCAGACTGACACTGACTGCACGCCGTGCTCAAGTGAATGTAGCATTGATGGAGCCGCACCGAGCCAGGTTACTAGAGACTCTTGGAGTCTGAGACGCTGTCCCGTCTCTAAGGAACACACAGTCTGTTGGCGACAGAAGACTCACCATAAGGCCAAGGCAGACACAGACAACAGGGTCTCTGCATGGAAGCAAGTCAGCGTGCAGATTGGCATATTCTGGGCACATTCGGCCCAATAACATGCATTACCAGGTACACACACCCTCTGGCCCACACAGCCACAAGGATCTCCTCGAATCCTTGGTGGCTACGCCGTGTGAGCACAGGAGGAGGAAGCAGAGAGAAGTCCGCAGCCGGAGTTTCTCCGAGCGCTCTCATGGGGTGACCTTGACCTTGACTCTCGGGCCAGTCAAGTTCATCAACTAAACCGGGGGCCACCACAGCCACATGGGGAAGCCACACGGGCCTGGAAGCTTCTATCACGACGCAGACTGAGCCAGTCTCAGAATCAGTCCCGTCCTCTTGCTCACTGCGAGTGCCCTAACATATGAGATTTTTGAGATACGAGCCGTCCAGCGAGCGAGCGAGCGATTTTTGCTTTGAAATACGAGCAACAGTTGAGATAGGAGTAATCGCGCGGATCGGCCGGCTGCACACGACCCACCAGTTTACTGTGACTCGAGCGTCTCATAGTTTCCCACGCCTCAAGGTTACGGAACAAATTAAGCTCGTATCTCGAGGTACCACTGTATTGACATGTCTCAGGGGAAGAGTTTCACCAACTGGCAGAAAACCTATGAGTGACATTGACCTCTACTTTCGCTCCTAGAGCTGCAGATTTTCTCCCCAGCCGGGGCTGAGGATTTCTGTCCTCTCTCCTGGGGTTCTCGTCCAGAGAAAAGCTTGCTCTTCGTTCCGTTTTCCTTCCTGCGGGAGCCAGTGCTGACAGGATTATGCAGAGCCCTCCTGCCCACTCCTGGAAACCGCCCCGACCCGCACAGGTCCCGCCAGGCCGGCGTCCGCTGATCTAACGCTCAACGCGCACTCGCCACAGACAGCGAGCCCTAACCTCCCCAGATAAACAGCGCTGCCAGGAGAAATGCAAATCACGGCTCAGAAGCCGGTCTCGGGTTTGCGGGGCGCATACCAATGTGGCTTTCCCCTTATGGCGAGCACAAGGCAGATAGAGGCCCTGCATGGATTTGCCTCCCGACGGATGGAAACATAACGCCTGTTCGCTACGGTTTCCCCCTTCAGAAACGCTGCAGGCACCACAGGGTCAGGTGCTGAGCCATTGAGCACCAGATCCGTGACTTTTTTTTACAAAAAGGAGGGAGAGGGATAGAGAGCTAGAAACATCGATGAGAGAGACATTGATCAGCCGCCTCCTGCACGCCCCCCACTGGGGATGTGCCCACAGCCAAGGTACGTGCCCTTGACCAGCATGGAACCCCGGACCTTTCAGTCCGCAGGCCGACGCTCTATCCACTGAACCAAACCGGTTTCTGCTGCTTTACATTTTTCTAACCACCAAGAATTTATGAGTCTCATGCTGTAACAGAGAAAAATAGAAGTGGGATTTATGCCTCGCCATTCAGGTAGCAAATTTCATAGACACGAGGCCTTTCTATCATGTATCTGGAAGGTACACATTACTGTCTTCCTCTAAGAACTGGCTGAGTGTGGACAGAAATGGCTTACGCAGGATAAAGACTATTTACTGAGAACCAAGATCAAACATTTTTACTAAGTGGAGAAATGCCGAAGTCATTTCTATTAAATCAGGGGCGAGATAAAGCGCGGCTGTCTGCACTGTCGATCAACGTGGCTTCTGAGCTTTGACTACGAGAGTAAGCCGGGAGAATAAATCGAGTTAAGTGCCGGCAAAGAAAGGGAAATATCTTCACTTACGGATGGCCGGGAGTGCACCTCGATAACCTAATCGATTTTAATAAGACCCTATTAAAATTAGTCAGAGAATTCAGTCAGAGAGGCGGGTACGCAGAGAAAGTGTCGCTGGATGACAGCAATAAACGTTCGGGAAGGGAAATGGGGGAAAATATCCCCATTCGTAGTAGCGACAAACTGGAAGATTTCTAAGGATGTGTTTAGCAAGAAAAAGATTTTGATGGGACCAAGCCCTCCCCCGTGAGACACCGTGACCCCCAAACAAAAGAAAAGCACCCCCTATTTCTGTGCTTCGTTATTACCTGCACCCTGCCCCCCCCCCGCCGTGCCACCACTGCCTGGTGGTCTGTGCCCCGTCGACTGTGTCCAGTCCCTGGACAGACAACCATGCACTTCCCAATCGCCTTCACACAGACCACAGACAGGGTGTCAGGCCTGGGAGCGAGCCGAAAGGGGTGGGGGGAAGGGAGGCGGGAAAGCTGGCCACATTCGGAGGTGGACCGGAAGCCAGGAGTGTCCCAGGCTGGTACCTGCAAGGCCGGTTCTGCCAGCGGCCGGAGGTGCCCACCAGGAGCGGAAGCGGCCACTGTTGGCTGGCTCTCAGGCTGCGGGCACCCGTCCAGCTGGCACCTCCCAGGCCCAGGCCCAGGCCCAGTCTTCATTGTCCCCTGTTTGAAGTGCTCACCAGTCCTCACTTCCCACAAGAGCACACAGCAGGCGCTTAATAACTAGTCACTGCCTGTGCCCCGGGTCTGTAAATAAATTTTACAGGATCCACCAGAACACATCGGTCTCCTCATCCCGTAGGCTCCACCCCGACCCCCTCGCCCCCCCCCAAACTCTACCCGCGTCTGCTGGCATGTGGTGTCTTCACCCCTGGGCCTTGGAGGAGCAGGTGTGGGGTCCCCGCTGGCTCTGAACACGTGGGGGGGGAGGCTCCCGCTCAGGTACGGGGGCCTCTCCCACTGCCTCGGGTCCCTGGGGCCTGGCTCAGCCCGGTGCGCAGGCGGGCATGCTGCCTGCCACGGCAGTTACCCATAACGGCCTCGGCGTTATGTTTTACGATGTAATGATTGGAGGCTGCAGTGTGCAGCCCAGCCTGCACCCCATCCCCCCACCCTGTTCTGCCAGCCCAGGCACCTTCACGGTCCTCTGTATCTCTGCGGCGACACATGGGCATTCACGTTCACGCCTTCCATCTAAACTAGGCCATAAACCCGGGAGGCAGGTGAGTGCGCACCTCCAGGGCCGCCGTGGGGTGACCCAGTCCTCCAGGGTCCCCGGGACAGGCTGAGAGGGGCTGCCCGCCCTGAGCGGAGCCTCTGCGGCTTCCCCAAGGCCGAGCGGGGAGGAGGACAGAGGCCCGGGCCCAGGAGGGACGCTGTCCCTCTGTCCGGACGGCTCAGCCCGCAGGAGCAAGACAGGGCTCCTGGGAAGGGGATTTAGGGGGTCAGACAGAGCACATTGTAGTCCATCCCCTCGGGGCTCCCCATAACCTGTCAGGGGGCGGCAGGGGCACAGACAGGTCAGAGTGCTGGGACCCGTGTCCCGGTCCATCAGCCACCCACATGCGCCCTCGCCCCGGCCACCAGGAGACCGGCGGCCACTTACCAGCGGCTTGCTGGGCGCTGGGACCCACCTCGCTGTCACCCATGCTACAGCCCCGGGGGAGGGAGGGCAGCGGGGACTTGGCTCCGGTTCCTGCAGGAGGAGGCGGAGACCGAAGGAGGGCAATTGCTCACCCAAGACACACCTGAGCGGGCAGGCCGGTCTGCGGCCAGGTGTCAGCCATTGCAAAGTCCCGGCTCTCCCTCCCAAGCTATTCCGCTGCCTCCGCGGGGAATACACAGGGGGCCGACCGGCCGGGGAGGCAGGGGTAAGGTGGGGGGCTGCCCAGCACCACGTGGCGGCGTCAGGGGAGGGAGCAGCCGGACCAGCAGGTGTGGTGCCCACTGGCCCAGCCCGCTGTGGGGCCGCAGGAACAGGTGCAGGCTGCCGGTGCCCGCTGCGGGCGGCTATAATCAGGCTGGAATGGCCCTGAAGATCCCACACTGGCAACCGCAGCCTCAGTGCAAAAACGCGGAATCAGCCCTGGCCGGTGAGGCTCAGTGGATCGTGGACTGAGGGATCCTGGGTTCGATTCTGGTCACGGGCATGTACCTTGGTTGCGGGCACATCCCCAGTGGGGGGCGTGCAAGAGGCACCTGATCGATGTCTCTCTCTCATCAATGTTCCTAACTCTATCCCTCTCTCTTCCTCTCGGTAAAAAATCAATAAAATTTATTTTTTAAAAGAAAAAAAAATACCCCCCCAAACCCCCTAGAATAGCATGTGTGGGTGCAATGCTGATGCGGCCACACACTCAAGGGACCCAGCGGAGGACCCCGGTAATGGGGAGACACCGTCTGGTGGGGCCACTGACCCCACATCTCCTTCCTGCCGGCCTCTGTTCTTAGAACAACGCTGACACGGGTACCTGGGCATGTGTGGCGCTGTGGCACTGTCTCTCGGGTGCGGGGCTGGACAGGCATCCGCGATGTTCTCGGCTCGCCGCAGGTCAGGGGCTGCGTGCCTACTTTGGGGTGCAGAACGGTTTCTGGAAGGAGGTGAGGCCAGGCCCGGAACCAGCCTCCCAAGTCTCTCCCCACCCCCCACCCTCGACTCCCCGGCCCTGTGTGGCAGGACAGGAGGCACTTACCTGTGGCCTCTGAGACACACACGCCCCCCATTTAGGGAGGCTGGGAGGGGGGCAGCTGTTGGCATGGAGAAGAGCGGAGACCGGGGTGACAGGGATGCCGGAAGGCTGGGTGAGACTCTGCCAGTCCCCACGCCGGGGGGGGGGGGAGAGGAAGAGGCTGAACCTCCACAGATCTGCTAACCATCAAACCCAGCTCCTCCCTGTCACAGCCACTTGCTGGGGAGTGCACCCCGAGTGTGACCTGGATGCTCCCCTCCCACCCAGCCCCCGGGTCCTCTCTCTCTGAGGGGCCAAGTAGCATGTAAGCACAAACACCTACACAAACCAGCCCTTCTGTGGGCTTGTGGTACCCAGGAGTGCCCGGGGCAAGGGAGGCCATCCGCAGAGGTGTGCTGACTAACCTCGCTGCCCACTGCCTCGGGTTCCAGTCCCACCACCATGGTCCCTCCCCCCTGCCCTCCCAACTCCCCTCCATGGGAACATCACACTTCACACTGGCATTTCCCTTTTAACGTCTAATCATCCGTGTCCAGAAAAAAAACACGGGATGTGATCACGCTCCCCGCTCTCCCGGCTCCGTTGGCACAGCAGTGTCAGGGGTCCGAGTGTTGTTGGTATTTTATCTGAAATCCGGAGGAGGAGAGGAGGCAACTCCACAGGAAGCAACCATCTTACTGGAAAACCGCCGTGGGAAATTTCAACCTTGCTGTTGGCTGCTGTAAACGTTTGCTCGCTTAAATAATCAGGAAAATGAAACTCTTCTCACTTCAGAGGGGCCCTTAAACCTTCCCCGGACAAAATGATCAGCGCCGGCACCAGGCCAGGCCTTTGGTGGAGGTCTCCAGGCCTCAGCACAGAGGGGCCCTTTAAGAACTTGCAAAGGGGCGGTTGAGGTGATGAGGGTGGTCGGCCAGAGGCCCAGAGGGGAGACCAGGGCCGTCTTTGGGCTGGGAGACCCTGCCCGCGGACCTGGCCGGACAAAACAGAAGGAGTGAGTGACCGAATCCAGCCTCATGTTTATTGGGAGGAGGAACGCGTTTACAGAAACCGCCTCTGCTCGGGGACGGAGCGTATGGCTGAGTTGGGGAGTGAGGGCCACACTCGGAGCAGCTGACCGGAGAGTCCAGGGTCCCCGGGACCTTTTTTTAAAACGCCGCCAGGGGACGGGACCGACCGGGACGCCTTCTGACCGGTCGGAGAGTCACAGGATGTACCCCTCGCCACGGGCCCAGGTGCCCAGCCCGTGCACACACACACACAAACACACACACACACACACACACACACACACACACACCGGCGCGACTTGGCCCGAGGTCAGCACGCCGCGGCCCACGGGCTCTCCTTTTTGAAGAAACTTCCAGAAAGCAGAGCCTGCCCACGGGGCCTCTCCTCTCCCTTCTCGCTGGGTCTGCCAGGTCCCCCGCTTTAAGCTTTGCCAAGTAGAAACCACCAGATCCAGGAAGATGGTCCCAGAGCCGTCGGGGGGAACCTTCCCGCCGGGCCCCTCCAGGGGGCGCACTGCTGCTCTCCCCGCAGCCTCGACCCAGACCTCCCTGGAGGCCCGGCCCAGCCTGGCGGGGCCTCCAGGGACCGGAGGGAGCAGATGTAAAAGCGGGTTGGCGCCATGGACATGCTTTCGGCGGGCGCAGGTGGCAGGCGGGACGACGTGGGATCCAGCAGCCCTCAGTCTGGACTCGTGGTTCTGTTCCCCGGCACGCGACACCCTCCTCCCTCGGCTTCCCCGTGGTCCCGGCAAACCCACAGGCCTCCCCCCACGTCCAAGGTCTGTCTGCCGGCGCCGTGTGTCCGTGTCCCGCACCCGCTGCCGAGTCCGTGACATCCGACGTGAATCGCCGCCATCTCCGTGGAGACAGGTGAGGACGCGGGCCGGCCCCCACGCTCTGTCCTTCTGAGGCCTCCCGCCACGGGTCCGGGTTCCGTTCCCAAAGGGGCAGCAGAAGCACTGGGGGAGGCGGGGGGGAGAGGGGGGATCTCCTTCCAGGCTACGGCTCTTCATCCATGAGCGGGATCTCTGTGGGAGGAGATGGCTGTTACCGACTGCACCCCCAGCCCCACCCCGAGCCTCGAGGACACGCTGCATCGGACTCTCTGCCGGTCCCCGCACCGGGGAGGAGGAGAAAAGGCTGAACGCCCACAGACCCGCCAGCCATCAAAAACCCAGCTCCTGCCAAAACCGGTGTGGCTCAGTGGATGGAGCGTCGGTCTGCGGACTGAAGGGTCCCGGGTTCGATTCCGGTCAAGGGCATGTATCCTGGTTGCGGGCACATCCCCAGTAGGGGGCGTGCAGGAGAAGCAGCTGATGGATGTTTCTCTCTCATCAATGTTTCTGACTATCCCTCTCCCTTCCTCTCTGTAAAAAATCAGTAAAATAATTATTTTTTTAAAAAAGATGCTCTGGCCGAAACCGGTGTGGCTCAGTGGCTAGAGCGTCGGCCTGCGGACTGAAGGGTTCCAGGTTCAATTCCGGTCAAGGGCATGTACCTTGGTGGCAGGCACATCCCTAGTAGGGGGTGTGCAGGAGGCAGCTGATGGATGTCACTCTCTCATTGATGTTTCTGGCTCTCTATCCCTCTCCCTTCCTCTCTGTGAAAGATCAATAAAATATATTTTAAAAAAAATTTTTTTAAAAATGCTCTGAAAACCAAGGACCTGCCGCTGGAGCCTTCCCGCTCTGGACGGGGGCTCGGTGCCCTCGGTGCCTCCTGAAATGCCCACGATGGGGCTCATCGCGGGTGAGAGGAGGACCCCCCTCTCCTAATGCCCCCCCCTCCGGCCTCTGTGCGGCAGGAAGATGCCGGAAGCTGGTGCGGTGCTGGGTGCGGGCCCCGGGGGCAAACGCTTACCGTCCGCGATGTCGATGCCCGGGCTGGCGGATGCGGCCTCCCCCGCCGCCGTGCGGGCGGCCGTGTTGGGGTTGTCGGACGCGGGGCGGGTGCCCCCCTGGCACGGGAGCGCGGGGTAGAGACTGGGGAGCAGCTCGGGAGAGCCCGAGACGCTGCCGCGGGTCTCCGGCGCCCCGGGGCCCGGGTCCGCGTCCCCGGAGCCGGGGTAGGCCGGGGGGCTCTGGTCGTCCACGGGCAGGGGGCAGCCCCGGCCGCCGGGCGCCAGGAACCCGGGGCCTAAGGCACTCAGGCCGCCGCTCACGGCCTCGTCGTAGGACGGGAGCATCACGGGCACGCCGTCCACCACCACGAAGTCGGGGTCGCTGCTGGAACTCCTGGGGGGCCCCCTGTGCCAGGCAGAGCGGTGCCCACATGTCAGAGTGGCACGCCACCCCGGGGAGGGAGCCACCCACAGTGCCCTCCCTCTCCCGCCACTGCAGCCGAGGTTCTGGGGCCCCACGATGGGAGCAAAGGTTGCTTTATTTTAAAATATGAGCCAAAACCGGTGTGGCTCAGTGGATAGAGTGTCGGTCTGTGGACTGAAAGGTCCCAGGTTGGATTCCGGTGAAGGGCATGTACCTTGGTTGCGGGCACATCCCCAGTAGGAGGTGTGCCGGAGGCGGCTGATAGATGTTTCTCTCTCATCGATGTTTCTAACTCTCTATCCCTCTCCCTTCCTCTCTGTGAAAAATCAATAAAAATATTTTTTAAAAAGAAAAAGAAAAAAAAAAAGAAACGAGTGGCCTCTTCTGAGGCTTAGGGTCCCCGAAGGAGCAGACCAATAGGGGGACAGATGAGTCCTCGGGGACAGGCCTCTGAATCTAGGGTTGGCTGGCCCCCTGCACAAACCACCCCTTCGCTTTCTGGCAGCTTCTTCCTGACAGCGGCCTGCGGGCAGCAGGCAGGAGGCCCCTCTCTGACCCAAAGGGAGGAGTGTGATGGGTCCTCTGCAGACATGGCGGCGGCAGCGGGCGGATGAAGACACCAGCCCACACTAATGGCTGAGTGGGGGGTCGGGTGGGGACCGCTCCCACCGGAGGCAGAGTCCCCCGGGCCCCGCCCTGACCCCAGCCAGAACCCTTTCCCGAGACTCCCCGTCACACAGTTTGGGGACCGCTGTGGGGTCGCACCTTTGGCCTAGTCTCCTAATGGGCCCAGCGCGTCCCTTCTCCTCCCAGGACTGCCTGCTGCAGGGGACCTCCCGCCAGGCCGCGTGCAGCCCTGCGTCTGTGCTCCCCTCTCTCACCCCAAATGCCCCCAGGACCGAGGACCATCTGTCCAGGGAGGGAGGGAGACATGGACCCCAAGGGGGTAGGAAGGGGGAAATGAGGTGTGTGTCCTGCTTGGTGTCCTGATCCCCCGGCCCCCCAAAATGTCGCAGGGAAGTGTTACCTCTCCCCGTGTCTCCCTGAGGACCTCCAGCTGCACGCACTGCCGCCCAGCTCACCCTCCGCTCCCGGCTGCCCCGGGGGTGAGGGTGGGGTGGGGGCGGCACTGACCTGGGCGGGAAGTGGGCCTTGAACTTGGTCTGGAACATCCTGGCCAGGATGACGAGCAGCAGCACCAGCAGCACGCTGGTCGCCGTGAACGCCACGATCTTCCACGTGGTCAGGAGGGTCTCGTGGGTGCTGGGCCACGTTTGCTCTGCGGGGGAGAGAGAGGAAGGGAGGACAAAGAGAGAGAGGAAGAGAGAGAGAGAGAAGAGAAAGAGAGAGAGGAAGGGAGGAGAAAGAGAGAGAGGGAGAGAGGAAGAGAGAGAGAGAGAGAAGAGAAAGAGAGAGAGGAAGGGAGGACAAAGAGAGAGGGGGGGAGAAGGGAGGAGAAAGAGAGAGGGGAAGGGAGGAGAAAGATAGAGACAGAGGAAGGGAGGAGAGAGAGAGAGAGAAAGAGAGAGAGAAGAGAAAGATGGGAAGGGAGGAGAAAGAGAGAGGAAGGGAGGAGAAAAAGAGAGAAAGGGAAGAGAAAGAGAGAGAGGAAGGGAGGAGAAAGAGAGAGAGAAAGGGAAGAGAAAGAGAGAGAGGAAGGGAGGAGAAAGAGAGAGAGGAAGGGAGGAGAAAGAGAGAGAGAGGGAGAGAGGAGAAAGAGAGAAAGAGAGGAAGGGAGGAGGAAGAGAGAGGGAGAGGAAGGGAGGAGAAAGAAAGAGAATGAGGCCCCCGGACTGTGCACTAGGTGTGATGCAAAGGTTCCCCCACGCCCACTGGCCACCTGGGTCTGGCACGTGTGCCTCTGACGCTCCCCACACGGTGCCTGGTCTGCGGCCTCGGGACCCCCCAGGGCAGACCCTGTCCCCAGCGGGCCTCTGCCAGGCGCCCGTTCCAGACCGGTGAGAGCCTGCTTCTCGGGCAGAGAATGAAGGGGGCCCTCCCCTGGGGGGTCGTGTCTCGGAGCCGGGAAGGGGCGCTGAGCTAGCGCCCAGTGAGGGTCTGGGATGGACTGAGGGGGCGGGGGAAGAACAGGAAGCTGGAAGGGCCACGGGGGGCACAGCCGTCACATGGCCCAGGTACGGGGAGGAGAGGGCCGACCCCCAAAACTGAGTCCTGTCCCCTGGTCACAACCCCCCATCTCCTACACTGGTCCGGTGGTGTGGCTGCTGGATCCTCCTCCCTCCTCCCATCCTCACCCGAGGACATGCTCCCAGCGATATTTAGAGAGAGTGGAAGAGAGAGGGAGAGACACAGAGAGAGAAACACCGATGAGCCGAAAACGGTGTGGCTCAGTGGATAGAGCCAGTCAAGGGCATGTGTTTTTCTTGCGGGCGCATCCCCTGTAGGGGGGGCGTGCAGGAGGCGGCTGACGGATGTGTCTCTCTCATCGATGTTTCTGTCTATCCCCCTCCCTTCCTCTCTGTAAAAAATCAATAAAATATATTTTTTAAAAAAGGAAAAAAGAAATTCCTTTTAAGAGCCCCATTTTTTAAAACTTAAACTTCTTCTAACTCCACTTCTTCAAAACAGACTCGCCCAGGTATTTTTGTGGAAGAAAGAGCCACACTCCAGGGGGCAAAGAGCCGCATGGGGCTCCCGAGCCGCGGTTTGCCGACCGCGGAGTTACCAGGAGGTACTTCAGTTGCCCCCCCCACCCTACCCCCCGCCCCGGCTGACGTTTTCCTGCGGGCGGGCACGTCTAACCCGTTACAAGGCGGTGCCCGCGGCGGCTCACCTGACTTGACGCAGGAGACCCGGTAGGCCGGGAACCACTCGCCGTACTGGCAGGTGATGTACTTGTAGTCGCTGGTGAGGCCGTAGCCGGGGTCGCAGTAGAACTCCACCACGGTGCCGTGGCTGTAGCGATCGCAAGGCCGCGGGTGGCAGACGAAGTCGCCGTGGCTCACCATGGGGGGCAGCGGGCAGACTTGGGCAGTGGGGAGGAATAAGGGCGTGAGTACCGACCGGGGCCTCCCCGAGGGGCGGGCCAGCCCTCCCTCCCTCCGCACACAGCGCGGCCGGCCCGGTGCCCGCAGCCCCGAGGGGGCGAGCGTACGCGTCCGGCACCAGGCCGGCTGGCTGGCTGGCTGGCGAGGCGTCCCGGGGACGGTCCCTCCTGAGCCAGCGCCCGCTGCTGTCACGCTGTCTCACAGAGCAGATTGTCAAAGGGAGGCCCGTGTGACATCGCAAGGCTGAACAGATGGGAAGGCGCTATCTCTCCGTAACGCAGGCGGCTGCGTGCCAGACCACCGGGTCCGTGAGACGGAGATGCCGATGGGCAAGCAAAACACTCACCGAAGAAGGAACCGCTCTCCCCAGCCCAGGCCTGCGGCCAGGCTCGCAATGGGGACCATCACCATCCCTGGCAGTGGCCCTAACCTCACTCCCAAAGGCCCCGCTGGAGGTCCGGCCAGTGGCCAGTTTGCGAGGATTCTGGGGGCTCCGGGTATTATTATAATCCTCACCCGAGGATATTTTTCCATTGGTTTTTTTTTAGAGAGAGTGGAAGAGAGAGGGAAAGACAGAGAGAAACATCCATATGAGAGAAACACATGGATAGGTTGCCTCCTGCATGAGCCCCAACCAGGGCCCGGGCTGGGGAGGATCCTGCAACCAAGGTCCGTGCCCTTGACCGGAATGGAACCCGGGACCCTTCGGTCCTCAGGCTGACGCTCTATCCACTGGGCCACATTGGCCAGGGCTTGACCTGACATGGAAATATCACACAACAAAGACCTCGGCTGGCACGTCGGTGAGTTTTCACGAGGAGGCGGCTGCCAGGCACGGTGAGAACCTGGGGTGCAAAACAGGAGCCCCGGGGAAGGAGGTTTTTGACAAGCCAGAGGCGGGGTGGGCATTCGGACTCACGCAGAAGGCTGAGTCCCAGAGACGCTGCAGACCAGCGGCTCTCACTACGAGACGCAATTCCTACCGGCACATCTGGCCCAGGGCTCCCACAGTCTGCAGCACAGGGGGTTTTTAGGTTTATTCACCAATGCATGAGTCAACCCATCCCTGAGCCTGGCCCCCAAGAGACATCTCCATGGAGACATGAGGGCTGGCACCTGACTGTGCACCCCGCCGCCCGGGGCTGATGGAGGCTCCCCAACAGGCTGGCTGCTCGGTGACAGCCCAGGGATGAAGGGAGGGCTTGGAGCAGCCGGCTGGAGCCTGGGGGACCCCTTCTCTGAACGGGAGTGTGTGGTGGGGGGAGGGCTGTCCTTGTTCTTGCATTGGCGGGAGAAGCCAGTGCAGAATTCTGCCTCCTTTGCTCCCTTTGGTGGGAAGAAGAATCCCCTCTCGCTGACACCAGTTTGGCTCAGTGGATAGAGCGTCGGCCTGCGGACCGAAGGGTCCCAGGTTCGATCCCGGTCAAGGGCATGGACCTTGCTGGCGGGCACATCCCCAGTGGGGGGCGTGCAGGAGGCAGCTGATCGATGTCTCTCTCTCATCGATGTTTCCAGCTCTCTGTCCCTCTCCCTTCCTCTCTGTAAAAAATCAACAAAACGTATTTTAAAAAAGGAAAAACAGGAGCAAGGCCTCTTGACTTTCTTAGCACAGGAAACTCAGCGTCTCTAGATTCAACATAAAAAAAATATGCACGGGCCGAGACCGGTTTGGCTCAGTGGATAGAGCGTCAGTTTGGGGATTAAAAGGTCCCAGGTTTGATTCCGGTCAAGGGCATGTACCTTGCTTGCGGGCACATCTCCAGTGTGGGATGTGCAGGAGGCGGCTGATCGATGTCTCTCTCTCATCGATGATTCTGACTTTCTATCCCTCTCCCTTCCTCTCTGTGAAAAATCAATAAAACATATTAAAATATATATATATGCACGGGCACTGCTCGAGGCCAAGGCACAGTCTACACTCGAGGACAAGAGCGATGTGTGAGCCAGAAGATGGAGAAGCCACGGTGGCAATTACTTCTTGCAGAAGAGAGAGAGAGAGAGAGAATGGGGCACGGCGGCCCGTGCGACCCGCCGGCGACAGGCAGGCAGCCATTTCCCCGTCTTCGCCGCGCTGTGATGTACGATGGGAACCCGGGAAGGAATGACGGTCATTTACCATTGCGAGTGAGCAATGCATTAACGAGATGGCCTGCTCCTGCATTTCCTTCGAATAAAATAAAATTAAAACCCTACTGGGGTCCCGGGCACGGTGGTGATCAGACCCACGGTGTCACACGGAAACAAATGTTTGCAGGACACAGAGCAGAGGCCGTGACGCACTAATATAGGGACGAAGATGACCGAGCAGGCTTTCCGTTTGCAGAACGACCTCGCGACCTTCAAAGACCCACAGGGTCTAACGTCTCTGGCGTGGCCGGGCGAGGGCCTGAGACTGCTCCCTTCCCGGACCCGAGAGAGAACACCCGGGTGTGCAGAGAGGAAGGGAGACCTCTTTCCTTCTGGAGACCGTGATAACCCACCATCCCCCAAGACGTTGACCTGGGCGCCCGAATTCCAACCGAGGGTTCTAAACGGGCCGCCTGCTTGCGGGGAGTCTGCGACCGGCCAATCGTGTCACCTCTCTGGTCCCCAGGTCCTAAGGAGGCAGACCCGGGTGCACCACCTTCATACGTGGCAATGGCACGTCTTTCCTGAGATAAAGCCGCAGAGGGAACACAGAATGGGGCACAGAGACCTTGGGGGAGAGGGGTGGCTGGGACAGAGCGACCTCGGGCCTCTTTGCTTCCAAGGGAATTCCTGGCGTGAGAGTGTCTGCCCTGGGCCGCCGCCCGCTGGCAGAAGCAACGGGATGGGTGTCAACAAGATTCCAGCCGAAGGACAGTCCCGCTCCCTCCTCAGGCCTCAGCTCGCCACCCCCTGGAGTTCCGTTTAGTTCCGTGCCTACTCCCCTCGCCTACCAACTGCGCTCCAAGCCGATGGCTTGACAGGCTTTTAAACCAAACGTGCGAAGAGCTTAACGTCAGCATTTCCAATCGCTATCATCGCGACAGCCATCCCTTCCACCGACCCGAGGATCGGAGCAGGGGAACCTCCAGGAGGCAGACACCCTTTCATCGGTGGGCTCCCCCCTGCCCCCTGACCACCTGGGTGGGCCGGCAGCATCCAGACAGTGGAAAAGCTGTTCCCATGGAAACAGAGGGGCCGCCCTCCTCCCTCTGGACCAGGGTTGGCAGATTTCGCAAATAAAAACACAGGCTGCTCGGTTACATCGGAATTCCGGGTCAACAGAGAATCACTGTTGACCACAGCAAATCTCTTAGAACATGTGCCTATAAAAAAAAAAATTGTGTGGCCGAAACCGGTGTGGCTCAGTGGATAGAGCGTCGGCCTGCAGACCGAAACGTCCCGGGTTCGATTCCGATCAAGGGCATGTATTTTGGTTGCGGGCACATCCCCAGTAGGGGGCGTGCAGGAGGCGGCTGATCCATGTTTCTAGTTCTCTATCCCTCTCCCTTCCTCTCTGTAAAAAATCAATAAAATATATATTTTTTTTTAAAAAAAAATTGAGTGTTGTCTATCTGACATTCAGGTTTCATGGGCATCCTGCATTTTATCGGACATTTCACCTGTAGGTCCTGACCCCCTGGGGGGTTTGGGGTGAGTGAGAAGGAGGGGCTAGTGGGGGCTCCACGTACCAACATAGGAGAATGGCCAATCTAACTGCCCAGACTGGGCACCCCTGTCTCCTTGATGCCTCCCCTTCCTCTCCCCTGCCCCCTGCCTCCTGGCCAAAATGGCACCCCGGCTCGGTCACCCCCACGCCAAGCCTTCTGCAGAGGCCTCCCGGCGAGGCCCACCCCCTCATCTGCCAGCTTCCGCCCAGAGGTGCAGGCGGAGAAGAAATGCTCGTAAAAACTCGCCGTTTGCCACCTCCTCTAATTCTGTTTCCCAAAAAAGGCTCTGCAGGGCCTCTGGGCTGGAGGTTTCCTCCCTTTTGTCCCTGTCCCCATGCAAACCCCATCCGCCCGCTGATAGTATTCAACGGACGGACACCCAGAAACAAGTGGGTGTTTGTTCTCTTCCATCGTCATCTCAAAACCCGGATGTTTTGGGGACTGAGCTGGCAAGGCCCGCGTGCCTGGCGGACGTAGTTAGAGGTCTACACCCACAGACACGGACTGGCCTGAGCTCCCCCTAACTCCCCCCCCAACACACACACACACGACCTCCCACCACGGATTCATGATGATCAGGGAACCATGCTCCAATGTCACCTCCACGGAACAAGCCCAGGGGGAGAGAGCTCTCTCTCTCTCTCTTTCTTTCTCTCTCGTCCCGGGCTTCTGCGAGGTCGGGCGGGCCTGCCGGGAACGTCCTTACCGCAAAGCCCCAGAATGCACGGGGACGGGAAGGAACACTGACACCTTCATCATACGAGGGGTGAAATTAATGGCGCCCCGAGACCGTCTGTTTTCCCACCGGGCGCGGAGAAAATTAATTTCCGGAGACGGTGGGTTGTTGGGCTTGGCAATCTTCTGCAGCTGAGCGGGGGGTGCTGGGAACTTTTCTCTCGGATCCCCTAAGCTTACGGATGGGGGCAGGGGCAGGGAGGGGTGTTCTGTCTAGTTGTAAGTATAGTTTTGTGGCGGAGGAGCGCGGGCTTGCAGGATGGAGGCCAGCAGGGGGTCCTTGGTGACCAGTCAGGGACCACCGTCCGCTCCCATCACCCCACCTTCCCCAGCCGAAAGGGGCCAGAGGTGTTACCTTCCAGAGCAAGGCACCGGGGTGGGCTGGACGACCAGATGAGGTTGTGCAAGCACTCGAGATACTCCGAGCCCTCGAGCTTGAAGCCGGGAAAGCAGCGGTAGGCGATGAGCGTGCCCACCGGGAAGGAGGTCTGGAACTCGGAGATGTTCACGTAGCCGTTGGATGAGGCCACCGGCCGCAGGCAGCCTGGGGGAGGCAGAGGGACAGGGGGCGTCTTAGCTGGTCGTCTTCGTATGCCCCGAGATAAACCCAGCTCTGGGATCCTTCCCCCACACCCCGCTCTACATGTAGCCTCCGAGCTCGAACGCCTTGGTCCTAAAAGTTTAGATTCTTGCAAAGTTGGTAGGGCTCAGGGGTTGAGTGTTGACCTATGAACCAGGAAGTCACGGCTCGATTTCGGTCAAGGGCACAGGCCTGGGTGGCAGGCTCGATCCCCAGTGTAGAGTGTGCAGGAGGCAACCGATCAATGATTCTTGCTCCTCATTGATGTTTCCATTTCTCTCTCCCTCTCCTTCCCTCTCGGAAACCAATAAAATACTTTTTTTTTTTTTTTTTTTGCCAAAGCCGGTTTGGCTCAGTGGATAGAGCGTCCACCTGTGGACTGAAAGGTCTCAGGTTCGGTTCTGGTCCCGGGCATGTATCTTGGTTTCAGGCACATCCCCAGAAGGGGGCGTGCAGGAGGCAGCTGATCGATGTCTCTCTCTCATCGATGTTTCTAATTCTCTGTCCCTCTCCCTTCCTCTCTGTAAAAAACCAGTAAGATATATTTTTAAAAAAAAAGAAAGAAAGAAAATGATTGATCTCCTATTGGCCTCTGATTGAAGGAATGGCAGAGCCTGCCGGTTACGATCTCCAAGCACCAAGTTAACACGCGTCTCAACTGGAATGTGCTAGTGACTTTGGTGTGAGTAAGCATTCTCTCCCTCAGCCTTGAACTTGGAATTATGCACGGGGCTTCTTGGTCCTTCGGTCCGAGTCAGGTGTCGGAAAATAAAAATCGGGATTAACGTGACCTCGACGAGGGCTTAATTTCTGAGACAGGGCCCTGCGTGTCAGTGCAGGCTAATTTACACACACACACACACACACACACACACACACACACACACGGGAGAGGATAAATATTCACCCTGAAGTCTGGACGGAATGTGAATTAGATTACTTTTCTGCTCCTCATGCATTATACAAAGGGATAGCGCTGGTAAGAGGGAGTACCCTGCTGTAAATTGGCTTGAAATATGTGCTCAGCACCAGCGAGAAATAAGTATAAATGTTTTGTTACTTCCATTAAGTGCACAGCAGTTCACCGCCGTGTCCACAGCCTGGGTCTGAGCCTGCACTCTCCCCCTACTCGCCGTTTCTCGGTGGAGGAGGCGTCCGACATGCTAGCGGACTCCCTGGTTCCCATTTAAACTTTAAAACCGGTGAACGGCCGAAACCGGTGTGGCTCAGTGGATAGAGCGTCGCCCTGCGGACTGAAAGGTCCCAGGTTCGATTCCGGTCAGGGGCATGTACCTTGGTTGCAGGCACATCCCCAGTAGGGGGCGTGCGGGAGGCGGCTGATGGATGTCTCTCTCATCGATGTTTCTAATTCTCTATCCCTATCCCTTCCTCTCTATAAAAAAATCAATAAAAATATATTTTATTTTATTTTAAACATTTTAATTGATTTTTTACAGAGAGGAAGGGAGAGAGATAGAGAGTCAGAGACATTGATGAGAGAGAGACATTGATCAGCCGCCTCCTGCACGCCCCTACTGGGGATGTGCCCGCAAGCAAAGTACATGCCCCCGACTGGAATCTAACCCAGGACCTTTCAGTCCCCAGGCCGACGCTCTATCCACTGACCAAACCAGTCTCGGCAAAAAATATATTTTAAAAAAACAAACAAACAAAAAACAACTGGTGAACAGCCAGCCGGTGTGGCCCAGTGGCTGAGCGTTAACCGAGGAACCAGGAGATCACGGTTCCATTCCAGGTCAAGGGCGCATGTCTGGGTTTCGGCTCGGTCCCTAGTCATGGGCATGGAAGAGGCAGCTGATCAATGATTCTCTCTCACCATGGATGTTTCTCTCTCTCTCTTGCTCTTCTTCTTTGAAATCCATAAAAATATATCAAAAAAAAAAAAACACAACAACGAACTCACAAACAAAACATGGTATACGGAAACCCCAGGAAAGGATGGGGGGAGCGTGCTGACCACGGGGAAGATGCAGGGGGGCTATGAGGGCGGCATGGGCGGGTCTGCTTCCCTGTCTGTCTGAGAGCCGTGCGCACACGCTACCCGCCGCCGCCGATAGGAAGAACGGGTGAGAAGGACAGCTTCCGGCTCGTACCTTGACAGATGGGCAGATTGTCCCACGTCCCGTCGTCGCGACACACAGAAGCCAGGTTGTACAGGTCGGGGTACCGGACCTTGAACCCCTCGTGGCAAGTGATGTTCAGCTTGTCCCCGTGTCTGTAGGTCTTGTTATGGATCTCGGCATCTTCGATGAAAGGGATGCGGCAATCTGTGGTCGTGGGAGAAGGACACGTGATTGCTGGGACTTTAAAACGGCGGTGGTAGCCCTGGCTGGTTTGGCTCTGCGGATAAGAGCACTGGACTGCAGACTGGAAGGTCCCGGGTTCGATTCCGGTCAAGGGCATGTGTCTTGATTGCCGGCACATTCCCAGTGAGGGGCGTGCAAGAGGCAGCTGATCAATGTCTCTCTCTCATCGATGTTTCTAACTCTCTCTCCCTCTCCCTTCTTCTCTCTAAAGAAGTCTCTGACCTGGGAGACAAGCCACTTTCCTCCAGGAGTAACTCTAAAAGAGGAGTATGACTCCCCCACTTTTGAAAAACGCCCACCCCACCCACAGTTTCAATGAATAAAGGAGTGATCTCCCACCTTTACGGCCACCTTTAGCTCATGCCTCAAGTGGAATCTTCTCATTAAAAACATATAAGGTCATAGCAACACTTAACCTCACATTGCACCTCTGCCCAAGAGAAGCTCAAAGAAACTTCTTTTTTTTTTTAAAAAAAAAAAAGGGGGGGGGATTGATTTTGAGAGAGACAGGAAGGGAGAGAGGAAAACATCGATGTGAGAATGAAACACTGATTGGCTGCCTCCTGCAGGGATGGAGCCCGCCACCCGGGCACATGCCCTCACCAGGAATAGAATCAGGGACCTTTCAGTGCCCGGGACGATGCCCAACCAACGGAGCCACACAGGCCAGCGCTCAAAGAATTGGGAGATTCCCACGTAGGCTAACCAGCTTCCTCCAGATCCCTTTTGATTGGCTTCAAGTGGACTTATCTGTCGCTGACTGGCACTGAGGAACCAATGGGAGAGAAGGAGAGGAGAGGAGAGGAGAGGAGAGGAGAGGAGAGGAGAGGGGAGCTCGGTGGAGAAAACGGTCCTGCAACTGACAACCCCCTGCATGGGAATGAAAGTGGGGTACTCGGTCTCCCTCCCTCCTCAAGGGCGACTCGGGAGGCGGGGGAGCATTCAAAGAGGAAAAGGAAGCTCTGTTTCTGTACCCCAAGATGCTCAAGGGCCACCCTAAGTCCACCCCGAGGCGAAAGCTCTGGTTAGAGGGGTCTGACCTTCCCAGTATCCAAACACCCTCCCCAGGAGTGAGCACCCTAAGGGAGGAGGGCCCTGAGCGCTGGGGAGCGTAGTCTCGCCCCACCCAGGAACTGTGTGCCGTGATTCATCTTGTCTCTTTAACACACACACACACATCCAAAACTGCTATCCAGCCGGTATCACCAATGCCCTGGTGGCGGATGCAGTCTGCCTCCCAGCTGTGCCCAGGGATGGTTAAGCAGCGAGAGCTTCCCATTAATATCGGGAATGAAAAGGTTCTGCCTGTGCATAACACAAATGGATTCAAATTCACTTCACTTCAGTCGCATTGGGATATTGTTTTGTTTGGCTTTTAAATACGACGCCTCTCTCTGTGCACACTGTAGTCTGACTCACGGCTCCGATGCCCCGGCCCCCGTGGGGGTGTGCAGCTGGGACCTGTCTTTCCCACGGTCTGACTTGAGGTGTTACGTGTTTGCACAAGGGCATCCGTGGAGAGTCCACCTTCCTTCACGGCCATCTTTTCTAATGAAAGGACTAGAGGCTTGATGCATGAAATAGTACACAGATAAGGTCCCAAGGCCTGGCTGGTGATCAGGGCCGATCTGCGGGGTGACTGTTGGGGATCCCCCTGCCACTGGCACCTGCCTTGGCCAGCCTGGGGCCTGGGGGCTGGGGGCAGTCCTGCATTGAGCATCTGCCCCCTGGTGGTCAGTGGGCATCACAATGACCCATCGTTCTGCTGTTTGGCCGATTTGCCTACAAGGCTTTCATGACCCAGGAGTGAATTTACCCGCGGAGAGTGACCCCAGGAGACGCTAGTGAGGGGGTTTAGAATGGAAGAGGCCTGGGCAGAGGCTGTCAACTGCCTTTTGGTCACTATATTCACATAGGGGCACATGTTCAGGCCTTTGCCAACTCCGGGGTCTCCTCTCCACCTTACCGCCCGCCTCCCCCGCTCCCTGGACCACGAGCACTCCCACCCCTGTGCAGGGACGGGCAGGCTCTGGCCGCAGGGAAGCAGCTGGGAGAAGCAGACACCTCCCTGCGCCTCTCCAGGTCGGACGGAAGCTTCGGGTGCCAGGAAATGCATCCATGGCCCGTATGATCAATCCCGTGAGTCAAAACTTCCGTGCACTGAGTTTACGGGGTAATAAATCCGTTTCGACCGGAATAGAAGAGCCGGGAGAGAAGGAAGATGGCGGAGACACGTGGCAGGGTGAAGTGGGGTATAAGAGAGAGGGAATCCGGCTAAAGGAACAAGAAAATGCTGAAAGGTATTCTTTAGGAAGAGGAGGAAGAAAAAGGTAAAGGTAAAAATTATGAACAACAAATACATATCTATCAACCAGCGAATCTAAAAATCAAGTGAATTGAAAGTCTGATGAACAGAATAAACTGGTGAATAGAATAGAATTAGGGGCATAGAAAGGGAGTGGACTGACAGTTCTCAGGGAAAAAGGGGTGAGGGAGTGCAGGGAGAGACTGGACAAAAAACATACACCTATGGATGAGGAAAGTGGTGGTGGGGAGGTAAGGGCAGAGGGTGGGGTGGGAGCCAGGTGGAGGGGAACTATGGGGGGGGAGGAACAATTGTAATAATCTGAACAACAAAGATTTATTTAAAAAATAAATAAGCCGAAACTGGTGTGGCTCAGTGGATAGAGCATCAGTTTGCAGACTGAAAGGTCCCAGGTTCGATTCTGGTCAAGGGCATGGACCTTGGTTTCGGGCACATCCCCAGTAGGGGGCGTGCAAGAGGCAGCTGATCCATGTCTCTCTCTCCTGGATGTTTCTAACTCTCTATCCCTCTCCCTTCCTCTCTGTAAAAAAATCAACAAAATATATTAAATAAATAAATAAATAAATAAATTTTTGCATTAAAAAAAAAAGGTTAGCTGGTGTGGCTCAGCTGGTTTCCAGTTGGGGGCATGCAGGAGGCAACCAATCAATGACTCTCTCTCATCATTGATGCTTCTATCTCTCCCTCTCCCTCTGAAATCAATAAAAAATATATTTTTTAAAAGACTATCTTCTCATGACCAATAAATGGAGGGGTGGCTGCTAGAATAAACATCTCCCTTGTCAACCTGTCATCGCGTGTCACCGTTGCTCCTTTCCCTAGAAGAGAAACCGCGTCTCGCCGAGAGCTGAGAAGGAGTAATTGACTTAATCCTCTGCGTCAGACACGATCTGTATCGTTAGAGAAGAGTTTCCCCCAATCTATCTGCTGCACTTTCTATGGAGCCACGCGGATATGAGCGCGGAGGCGGCGGCCGGATGATAAACAGCCCTCCCTCGTGTGATCGGAGCTCCGCTCCGGCACCGACAACAATGGTGATGGATCGGGCGGTGATGGAGGCCGGGAAGGGAGATAGATGATGGCTTATAACGCCGGGATGAACGGATGGGCCCGGACGTCAGTGTGCAAACGAGGACAGCATCCCCGTGCACAAACCCCTCGGGCACCCACACAGCCTGGTACCCCTGCAGCCATGGCAACGCGAGCTGGCCACCACGCAGGCCCTGACCGCCTGAGAGGTTTCCATGGGCGAGGGGAAGGGTGGGGGGGTACCGGGAGGGGGTGCGAGCACCGTACCTTCTTGCACGCAGCTGGAGCGCTCGCTCGGGATCCAGCCGAGGGTGCCGTTGAGATGCTTCACACACAGCCTCTTGGTGGAGCCCCTCAGCGTGAAGCCGTCCTGGCAATGAAAGCGGGAGACGGAGCCTTCCGGGAAAACCCCGCCGCCCGGCGTCCGGAAGCCATTCTCGGGGACGCCGGGGTCGGCGCACGCCTGGAGGTCGTCGAACCCTAAAAACGGAGAGAAGAAGAGATGTCGAAACGCGTGCCGGCGCCGAGGGTCTCCCTGGGTTAAGTGGTGGCTGCTGCGTTCTTCCCCACACCCTGGACCACCCAACCACAGAGACCTGGGAACCAGGATGGCAGGCTCCCCCGTACGAACCTCCCTCTGCTCTGCGCTCCTCGCTTAGAACGGCCATGACTGGGGTCGCTTTTCTTTCTCTTTTTTTTTCTTTCTTTTTTTTAAAATATATTTTATTGATTTTTTTTTACAAAGAAGGAGAGGGATAGAGAGTTAGAAACATCGATGAGAGAGAAACATCGATCAGCTGCCTCCTGCATGCCTCCTACTGGGGATGTGCCTGCAATCAAAGTACATGCCCTTGACCGGAATCGAACCTGGGACCCTTCAGTCCGCAGGCCGACTCTCTATCCACTGAGCCAAACCGGTTTTGGTGGGGTTGCTTTTCAAGGAGGAAGATGGGGACTCCTAAGCCACAAAAGGAACCGCCTCCACAGCTGGATGAAATGCTGAGGGTGGAGTGAGGAGACATTGGCCTTGAAGGGCCGGTAAGATTTCTTCTTTTTTTTTTTTAAATATATTTTATTGATTTTTTACAGAGAGGAAGGGAGAAAGATAGAGAGTTAGAAACATCGATGAGAGAGAAACATCGACCAGCTGCCTCCTGCACGCCCCCTACTGGGGATGTGCCTGCCACCAAGGTACGTGCTCTTGACTGGAATCGAACCTGGGACCCTTCATTCTGCAGGCCAACACTCTAGCCACTGAGCCAAACCGGTTTCAGCAACATGGGTAAGATTTCTACAGGCAGAGCCAGCTGTGCAGAAGGAGGCCTGGCCGGCGTTCTCACGGGAATGGCAGGAGCGAGGGGCTGTGCTCAGGACAGCGGCCCAGGTTTGGGGAGCAGACAGTGGGCCCCATAGCTCTACGGCTGTGGGAGAGGCATGCTGGGAATGCCAACCTGCCCCTGCCCCTTTCCCTGCCTCTCACCCCCTGTCTGCCAGGCCTCCATCCAGGTCCTCCTTGAAGGTCTAGGAGGTCTTCCTGAACCCCACACTCCCCCTCCCAGCCCCCCCACCCGGTGTCTATCAGCTGTGACGGGAACACAGTCCTGCATGGAACGAGCTGGAGAGCGGCCGCCTCTCAGGCGGGGCTGTGAGCGCTTCCAGGACAGTCCTACGACCTTCTCACCGTGGCATCCGGCCTCTCTCACAGTATCCAGCAGAGGAAGCGCTCCATCCTGTGTGCTGAATGCATAGATGGAGTTGGAAAAGGAAGCTGGAGACCTACTGGGTGACCTCAAGAAGCCAGGCCAGCCGAAACCGGTGTGGCTCAGTGGATAGAGCGTCAGCCCGCGGAATGAAGGGTCCCAGGTTCAGTTCTGGTCAAGGGCATGTACATTGGTTGTGGGCACATCCCCAGTAGGGGGCGTGCAGGAGGCGGCTGATCGATGTCTCTCTCTCATTGACGTTTCTAACTCTCTATCCTTCTCCCTTCCTCTCTGTGAAAAAATCAATAAAAATATATTTTAAAAAAAGAAGAAGCCAGGGTAAGCGAGGAGGTGAATGTGGAGCCAGGGGACAGGCCAGTGGGCCAGGGCAGCTGACAGGTGGGGTGGGGAAGAGGCGATGAGCCGGAGAGGGCATGAATGTGCTGGGGGGGTGGGCAAGGAGGGCACCAGGGTACAAGGCATTTCCATTTCCGGTCCCTTTTGTCAACGGACTGGAGGTTGGGGAGAGGCAGACGCCCAGGTGGCTGAGATGAAGGCAGATCTTGACACGAACACGGCTGTCCGGGGCTCGGAGGTGGTGGGGGGGAGGAACGGGGAGGGGGAAGGGTCCTCCGTGTGCACATGATCTGAACGCACCGTCAGAGGGAAGGAAGGGAGCGCACCTCTTAGTGCTTACACAGCCACTGGACGCATCCTCACGGAATAGGTACCAAAAACAGACACTCTCACCCAGAGGTCACCTCGCTGAGGGTGCTCCTCACCCTGACTGTCCCCGCTGGTCTACTCACTGGGCGTGAACCTGGGACGGGGAGACCAGCTCTGATTCTTCAGCTTTTCAGCACCGAGCATGGTGTGTGTGAGTGTGGACATCCTACAAGTGATGCTAATAAAAGAGGGAGGGAGGGAAGGAAGGAGGGGGGAAGGGAGGGAGGGAAGAAGGACAAAGAATAGATAGGTAGATGGAAGAATAGAGGATGGCTGGATGGATAGAGAATGGGTGGATGGATCAGTGGGTGATGGATGGATGGATGGATGGATGGATGGATGAATAAATGATAGATGAATAAATGGATAGGTGGATGGAGGATAGGCAGGTGGGTGGATGATGTATGTATGGATGGATGGATGGATGGATGAATGGATGGAGGATAGGTCGGTGGGTGGATGGATGGATGGGTGGATGGAGGATAGGCAAGTGGATGGATAATGGATGGATGGATGAATGGATGGAGGATAGGCGTGTGGGTGGATGATGGATGGATGGATGGAGGATAGGTGGGTGGGTGAATGATGGATGGATGGATGGACGGATGGTTGGGTCGATGATGAATAGATGGAGGACAGGCGGGTGCATGTATGAAGCCACACACCACGTGCTCTGCTGGACTCACCAGGCAAACGTCCCTCTCCCCTGCCCTATCGCTTAGAATGGCCTCTAAGCCTGTGTGTTCCAGGGACAAGGGAGGTGCGCTATCCCCGCTGAGCCCCCTGGGCACAGACACACTCTCTTCCCACGCCCTCTCACTTTCCCTCCTCCTAACCTGACCAGACTACCCTCTGCATTTTTATCATCTCTTCCTACCCACATCCCCGGACACCCAGCCCTCCTCCTCTCTCGCCCAGTAGGGCCAGAGGTGGGAGTAAGCCAGGGATTCAGCTGAGACCTCTGTGCCCCGCTTCCAGCCCCAACACGTGCTCTTTGACCGACCACAGCCGGCTAACAAATGAGCCATGACCGCCGGGTCCTGGGCACAGACCCTTACCACCCTGGGCCACAAACCTGCTCTCTCTCAGAGAAGAACAGATACGTCAGGAGGGATCCGGTCCCGCGATCTATCGGGAAAATGACCCCTGCCCTCATGAATAAATGATAAAGATCAGGCTGTGAGAACATCAGAGCTTCCTCGCAAATCCAATTCTTGCTCTTCCTGGACATCTCCCTGCCCCTTTAAAAAAGCGTATCCCCGCCCAGTCTCTGCTTCCCCGTAACCATAGTTACCCTCGGACTCTGTGTCCACAGCCTGGGCCTTTGCTGAGGATCGGGATGCTGCTGGCCGTGGGGTCTGGCCGTTGGCGAAGAGGGGGAATGAGAACAAGCGGTGAAAAGGAAAAGCAATCGGAAGGCGGGGCGGCGAGAGGAGAAAAATATTCTTCATTTTGGACAACTAATCCCATCGAGCAAGAGAGTAATTTTCCAGGGCTTTGGAAGAGCTGTGATTCCGCGTCTCAAATTGCCCCCCAGCGGATCGGGTCCCGGCCTGGGCCATTTTTTCTCCTGTGGAGCTGTTCCCTGCGTGTCTCTCTGTAATGCTGATGAGCGGCCTCATCAGATAACACGTCCGCTGAGGAGGCAGGCTGGCCGCGGGGAGGGGGGAGAGGAGTGGAAAGGAACTGCATGCTACCTATTGAACAATCTCTCTTTTTTAAAAATATATTTTATTGAATTTTTTAATATATATTTATTGATTTTTCACAGAGAGGAAGAGAGAGGGATAGAGAATTAGAAACACTGATGAGAGAGAAACATCGATCAGCCGCCTCCTGCACGTCCTCCCTACTGGGGATGTGCCCTCCACCAAGGTACGTGCCCTTGACCGGAATCAAACCTGGGACCTTTCAGTCCGCAGGCCGACGCTCTGTCCACTGAGCCAAACTGGTTTTGGCTTTATTGATATTTTTTTTTTACAGAGAGGAAGAGAGAGGGATAGAGAGTTAGAAACACTGATGAGAGAGAAACATGGATCAGCTGCCTCCTGCACACCTCCTAATGGAGACGTGCCCACAACCAAGGCACATGGCTTTGACCAGAATCGAACCTGGGACCCTTCAGTCCACAGGCTGACGCTCTATCCACTGAGCCAAACCAGTTAGGGCTGAACAATCTTTATATATATATATTCTTTATTGATTTCAGAGAAGAAGGGAGAGGGACAGAGAGCTAGAAACATCGATGAGAGAGAAACATCAATTCATCTGCCTCCTGCACACTCCCCACTGGGGATGTGCCCGCAACCAAGGTACATGCCCTTGACTGCAATCGAACCTGGGACCTTTCAATCCGCAGACAAACACTATCCACTGAGCCAAACGGGTTTTGGCGGTTATTCCTTTTCAATCAATTCCCTAAAGAACCAAAAAAAATACTAATTTATAGAGAAACAATCTCCTATTTTCCTAGAGCCACCATCATGTCCAAAAATATTCAAGCTCTTTCCCTACCCCCCACCCCGAATTTGCCCCAGAATTCAGTGTCTTTGCAAATGACTGTTGACTTTAAGGATAACAACGCAGTGCCTCTCTGGGCCAATTGTTAACATAAACCTCCCGAGAACTGAACTCTGATTTCTCTGATTCACGGCCTGAGCTTGGAAAGGGATGTGGGGAGGATCGGGGGGGCTGCAAGCAGTTCCCAGGGCAGTGGGGTCCGCTCTGGTCTGAGTTACCAAGACAGCAGCTGTCTCCTTGGAAACCTCCACTGCGTCCGCTCTCAGGGCGAGCAGTCCAGCTCCACGGGGCCCCCCGAGGCAGGCAGGCGCCAGGCCACGTACATGCCGGGCCCCAGGGAGTCACCCCAACACCAAACAGAAAACACTACAGCTTGGAGGGTTCCCAGAGAAAGAGCTCAGCTCGAAAGAACCAGGCGGAGACGAACTCTTCAGTCGGAGAGAACACAGAACGTTCGGCAAAGGAAATCAAAGGTTTCTAAGTGGATTTTGTCGGTGAACTTGGACCATTCCGTGTATTAATGGTCCATTCAGTGTATTCACAGTTTCATAGCTCAGCGGTCTCTGGGCCTGGCTGGCATGGCTCAGGGAGGATAGAGCACTGACCGAGGAACCGGGAGGTCACGGTTCAATTCCTGGTCAGGGCACATGCCTGAGTGGCCGGCTCCATCCCCAGTGGGAGTGTACAGTTACATAACTGTAATTTGCTGCTGTTATGAATTTTAATGTAAATATCTGTGTTTTCTGATGGTCTTAGGAGACCCTGCTAGCTGTTTACAACCCACAGGTTGAGAACCACTGCCAGTAGGGGGCATGCAGGAGGCAGCTGATCGATGTCTCTCATCGATGTTTCTAACTCTCTATCCTTCTCCCTTCCTCTCTGTAAAAAAAATCAATAAAATATATATATTTTTTAAAAAGACAAACAAACCAAAAAAAGGCATTCTGTTGGGGAAATTCCCCAGGTCTTCCTCCTCTTGCCTGCTTCGTAGGCGATCCAGCTTCTCCTGAAGGACCTTCCTTCTTTCCCAAGCCCCTCACTGCCTGTTTCCTGAGGCCGAGACCCTTGCATACAGTTCCTCATGGGGTGGTGACCCCCAACCACGAAACTTTGCTACTGTGATGCATCGTGATGTAAATATCTGCATTTTCCGAGGGTCTTAGGCGACCCCTGTGAAAGGGTCCTTCAACCCCCCAAAGGGGTCTGGACCCACAGGTTGAGAACCGCTGATGTACAGTCTTACACGGGGAGATGCAGAAAACAGCCCCGGAGAAAATAAAGTCCGCAGGAAGAAGAAGGAAACGGGGTCATTGACAGCCAGAGGAGGATCTGCCAATAACAACGCCGTTTGTCTTAGTTACTGCTTTCTGCTTTCTCTCTCTCTCCCTCCCCTCCTCTCTCTCTCTCTCCGCATTAACAGACATAAAACGGCCTTTCCCCAGCCTCCCGCCGCTCCTGTACCGTTAGCACCCCAGGGCGAGCGGAACCACAGAGTTCAAGTCCGGTGGAGACAGATTCAAGCAAACTGACTGGACGGTGATGGACTGCCCCGTGTTTAGTCCGTGGCACTCGTTCACCATCGCTGGTGGGTTTTATGTAAAAAAAAGGAGAGTCCTGGGGGGAGTGGGGGATGGGAGGGGGATGGGACTATAGAGACAGCAGAAACTGATCCGCTGGAAGGAAAACATGCAAGGACAGCGGAGAGAGGGCAGTGGAGTGAGTTCTGCCAAATGGTGATTTGGGATGTTTGTTCCCAAGAAACACGCCTGCGCCCACAGACAGGTTCGCTGCAGCCTGCCCCCCGCCATACCCCCACATTGGCGTGACTGGTGGACTCACTGCAGGCGAGGGCGTTTCTCTAACTCAGGCCCATCCTGGCCCTTTAAGGGGTCTGTCTGCTCAGGGTCACCTATTAAGTCCCTGTGTTTCTGCTTCACCATCAGATTCATACTACAGTGGTACCTCGAGATACGAGCCATGGAGTGGGTGATTTTTGCTTTGAAATACGAGCAACATTTGAGATAGAAGTCATCGCACGCAGATCGGCCGGCTGCACAGGACCCACCAGTTTACCTCGACTCGAGCGTCTCATAGTTTCCCACGCCTCAAGGTTACGGAACGAATTAAACTCGTATCTCGAGGTACCACTGTATTTCCTCTGGTGACACCGGCAATTCTAACCAGAGAGGCAACTGCTGCCTCTCTGGTTAGACAAGAAGAGTAATAACAGCCCAGCCAGTGTGGGTCAATGGTGAGCAGCGACCTGTGAACCAGGTGATCCCAGTTTGATTCCCAGCCAGGAAAACAGGCCCAAGTTTCGGGCTCCATCTCCAGTAGGGGGCGTGCAGGAGGCGGCTGATAGATGTCTCTCATTGATGTTTCTAACTCTCCATCCCTCTCCCTTCCTCTCTGTAACAAATCAATAAAATACAGTATATTTTTAAAAACACATAATAGAGAGCTGAAAGGCACCCGTATGTCACCATATGCATATACGTATGTATATACTGTAGAGGAGGCCCCTGGAACCATAAGAAATGCACAAAATTCACTGTGAATAACTGCTTCTCCAATGCCACCCTTCAACATCAAATTGCCCCCCTGGG
>PVJN01022577.1:0-33995 GCA_004026805.1 Lasiurus borealis | reverse complement strand
TTTGTTCATTAGTTTATAATGTTCTTTATTTTCCATAAATGAGTGAGGTCATGTGGTATTTTTCTTTCATTGCTTGACTTATTTCACTTAACATAATGCTCTCCAGGTCCATCCATGATGCTGCAAATGGTAAGAATTCCTTCTTTTTTATAGCAGTGCAGTATTCCATTGTGGAGATGTACTGTAGTTTTCTAATCCACTCATCTGCTGATGCGCATTTAGGCTGTTTTCAAATCTTAGCTATTGTAAATTGTGCTGCTTTGAACATAGGGGAACGAAGGCTCATTCTTTCTGATTGGAGTTTCTAGTTACTTGGGATACATTCCTAGAAGTGGGATCACTGGGTCAAATGGGAATTCCATTACATACCATTTTTAAATGGGAAAAGTATAAATTTGTCTATTATGAGTATTATTAGTAATATTGTTATAACAGGAGGTTATAAGACAAAAATGATTGATACATGCCAACATGGATCCTTTTCTATATCTTTCCCACTCTCCACTGCCATCCCCAGTTCCCCACCCCACAGAGCAGTGCAGAGGAAATAATGCCAAGGAAATGGTGTTGCCTAAGGGAATACCTTTCCTTGGGAGGGTGCATGTGTGGACATGATGTATAAACATGAGAGTGTTAGTGCATCTGTGGGTATGAATGTGAATGTATGTATTTGTGAGTAATTCTTGTATGTATGTGTGAGTCTGTGAGTGTATTTGTGAGTGTGTGAGTGTATGTGTGTAAGTGACCATGTGCGAATGTGTGTAAATGCATGTATGTGTGTTTGTGTGAGTGAGCATTGTGTGAATGTGTGTATGAGTGTGTGTGTGTAAAACACCCCACATTCTGAGGAAGAGAATTTGGGATTATATGAATGTGGAACAAGAAAATTCTAAAACATACCAATCTGTTAAGTGAAATAGATTCCTCGTATCCTGAGTGAGATCAACATCATCTTTTTCTCTGTTCATTCAGTGGCTATAGCAGAATGAGACTACGTCTGACTTTGGTAGAAGCAAATGTGTTTGTTGAAGGGGGACTGATGAGGAGTAGTCCACAAAGTGTAGCGAACCATCAACCCAGGTTCAGCCAACTGAATGTGCTCAGGGAGGAAGGCAGCTGTGGGGGGTAGCAGTGTGAATCCACACAACAATAACTCAGTGGACATCTCCTAAGCTCCTTAGATGTCCCCTCCTCCTTTCCTCCATCCCCCCTCCCCCCAGAACACACACACCAAAGTGCACTCAAGCCTTCGTCTTTAATAAGCTCAGAAGACAGTAAATCATGGAAATGGGAAAAACAAGCAGCACATCTGCTCCTGATGAAGCATTGTGCAGGGGCTGATCAATTGCTCTAGGAGTTGTCCTTTGTACATTACTCAGGATGGAGTTGTCTGGCCAGAGTGCAGTTTCCCATATGTAATTAATTGGGTGATGTGTCACATTTGTTGCAAGCCCCTCTGGTGGGACCATCCATGTTATCATTTCAGGACACCCTAAGAAATTTGGGTTTGTGTTTCCAAAATGCTTTTCATGTTCTCTTTAAACCCCAGAAAAACATTTCACGGAAAAACAATTTTAGCGAATATGATGAATTTCCAGGAGCATCTGGCTTAAAGACATGTCTTTGATCCCTGAATTGATTTCGGAGTAGTCTCCCATCAGCATTAAAACCCCCCTGGGACATTCTAACCCGGCTGAGAGTTGAGTGCCCCCAAGACTTGGGAGTCAACCTTGGAATGTGGTCCATTCTCATTCAAGAACTACTTAATATCATGAAAAGATTAACAACCTTGTTGCCCAAACAATGGAGTTCTGCCCCAGCATTGCCTACTTCCCCGTGCCTGTGATTCCTGCTTTCCCATGTAATCTTTGTCCTACCCTAATAAGCAGCTGGCTTATTGGGGGGGTTGGGGGGGACTGCAGAGCAGATTTTTGTGCATGAACTGCTGCTCTCTCATACTGTCGGCAGTATTGGACTAAACACTCATATATGATTCAAACAAAGAAACAAAACCTGGGAATTTGCATTTATTTGTGACAAGGATGGGAGGCAGTTTGTGATTAAAAGGATTAAAAGGATTCATGGGCCGAAACCGGTTTGGCTCAGTGGATAGAGCGTCGGACTGCGGACTGAAAGGCCCCAGGTTCGATTCCGGTCAAAGGCATGTATCTTGGTTGCAGGCACATCCCCAGTAGGAGGCCTGCAGGAGGTGGCTGATCGATGTTTCTCTCTCATCGATGTTTCTAGCTCTCTGTCCCTCTCCCTTCCTCTCTGTAAAAAATCAATAAAATATATTTAAAAAATAAAATAGAATAAATAATTAAAAGCCTTAAAAAAAAAGGATTCATGGGCCTGTAAGTGAGCCCCTGGGTGTATGCTCCTCTCAACCAGCTCTGTATACTCACGCCATATCCAGAGCCACAAGGTAAGGGTGTTGTAAGTATGCATGCTCTTCAGGCTTCTTCATCCTCTTCTATCACTACCACTATGTATCCATTCACTCACTCATTCGTTCATTCATTCAACACTGGTTTAGACACTGGGGATACATTGGTGAAACAAATGGATACGGATCCCTGCTCCTACCACCCCGAGGTTTATAGGATAGCAAGTAGAGACACACATGCAGTAAGCATCATCGAGGAAATAACATAGTACGTTAGCAAGTGGCGTGGGAAACAGAAGAGCAGGATGAGGAGGGGACATGAGTATGTATTAAATAGAGTAGTCAGGAAAAGCCTTGATGAGAAAGTGACATTTGAGTACACTTGAAGGATGAAGTTGATGTCAGGGAAAGAGCATTCCAGCAAAGGGGACAACTAGAGCAAAGGCCCCAAGGCAGGAACATGCCTTACATATATGCACAACAGCAAAAAGGCCTGTGCAGTTGATTCAGAGAGCAAGGGGAAGGGCATGAGAAGAGGAGGTGAGAGTGATGGTCAGAGACAGAAGACAGATAGGGTCTTGTAGACCATGCGGAGGACTTGGGCTCTCACTCTGTGAGATGGGGGCTCTCGCGGGATTTTGAGCAGAGGAGGGATGGGACCTACCTGGCTTGTGTTTTAATAGAATCACTCCGGCTGCTGTGCTGGAACTAAACTGTAAGGCAGTAAGGGTGGAAATAGGCTAACATAGTAAGTCAGGTGAGAGTTGAGGGTTGCTTGTCTCATTATTCTGGGTTGAACTACTGAAGTGAGAAGCCTGCATCTAGAATAATGGCAGGAACTTAGCAGGTTAAGTTTTAAAAGCTGGAAGTGGACAATTTTGAAGGGAAAAGGGAGAGAGGGAGAAGAGATAGATATGAATTTAGTTTTTTTTTTTCTAAGACTCTAGGAGAGGCTACTGTTTGGGGATTCAGAAGATCAACATGATGAGCCCTCCAGGGGTCTGAAAGAATCTGAGTCCGAGGATCTGGGTACCTGGGGGTTGGAGATCAGATTCCAGGACTGGCAGGCAAGTAGGAAGGCTGACTACTCTTTAACTGATTAGCTGCCTCAGTTTCCCCTTCAGCACCTGCTTGCTACTCATGACACTCTGGGAGACTTTAGGACACAGAGAAAGAATGGACAAGTCATTCTCATCTCTCTCAACAAATGAATCCACTGGCTTTCTTGGTGTGCCCTGAGCAAAAATCCTTTCCTCCCTCCCCCTCCCAGTCTTTTGGCTGTGCCATGGAGGAGTTTAGGGAAGGTATCTGTAGGTACACCTGGGCAGGAGCTTATCTTTTTAAAAATATATTTTTTATTGATTTCAGAGAGGAAAGGAGAGGGAGAGAGAGAAACATTAATGATGAGAGTGAATCATTGATCTGCCGCCTCCTGCACGCCCCCTACTAGGGATTGAGCAGGCAACCCCGGCTTGTGCCCTGAGATCCTAGATCCATGCTCAACCTTTGAACCACACCCACTAGGTCACAGGAGCTTTCTTAAAGGGGGAAAGAAGTAGTTTATCTTGGAACCTTGGGATGGGAATGTCAGCAGACCACCAAGGAAAGGTCTAGATGGGGACCTTGGCAATGGGGAGCTTGAGTCAACTGTACAGACCCGGGGATAGTCAGAATTTTGCATTGGACCAATCTGTATTCAGGTGGACCGGTTTCTGGTCCTGGGTGCACCATCCTGAGCTTGAGCAAGGTTCTTCCCCTCCTGGATGCCATCCCTGAAGAAGAGGGTGGGTGGGCCTAGGTGACCTCCAAGACCTTCCAATTCGATCGCGAACACCAGGGACTGCGGCTTAGCCAGAGGACAGCTTCTGCGTGCACGGAGCCAGCTCCGCAGAGGACGAAATGCGCCAATGCAGGAGAGTGCGCTCTGAGTCAGGGCTTGAATAATTCACGCAGTTGCTGGCTTTGAATACCAATGCGGAGGCCGCCCAGACAGTCTGGGCGGGATTGTCCAGGCCACCACCGCCACCCTATGGTCAGCCTGCGCGATGCAAGCTGTGCTTTGGATTATTTGATGCTTTCTGGAAGGGTTTGGGGTGGTAGTGAGGAGAGGGAGGTGTGCCTCCGCAGTCAAACCTCCAGCTCCTCGCCACAGTCCCGTCCTGACGATTTCTGGAGTATTCTTTTATACCCAGTCACAGATGACTTTCCCTTTCTGGGTCTCAGCTTTGGGTACTGCACAGTAGAGGCAATAACACCCACCTCACAGGGTCGTTGTTGACTATCGCCCTGAAACCTGGACAAGCCGTGTCCCCGCTTGATTTTTTATTGATTTCAGAGAGGAAAGGGGAGAGAGAGAAACATTAATGATGAGAGTGAATCATTGATCTGCTGCCTCCTGCACGCCCCCTACTAGGGATTGAGCAGGCAACCCCGGCTTGTGCCCTGAGATCCTGGTTCATAGATCCATGCTCATCCTTTGAACCACACCCACCCTGTGTCTCAGGCCCTGTGTCTCAGGGTTCTCATGTTTTGCTGTGTCTTCCTCCAAGGAAGTCCCCGGGAACCTCTGGCTCACACTGCGACCTGCATGGATCCCAGGTTTCCCTCTTCGGATTCTCTTGGATCCTCCACTTTATTCCCACTCACAAACACACAAGCATAAGGGTCGATCAAATCTCCTGAGAAGTTGTAGAAGTCCAGCATTTGGAAATCAATTCCGGGGTTCCAAGAGGCCTGTATGGAGAACAGAATGCTCTCACTGGCCAGCAAAGTACTTCTGTCTCATGAGGGAGAAAGTTTGACCTGCCCACTGGTGCTGACGTGCTGCTTTTAGTGACTCAAATTGTTTGGATAGATAGGAGCCTGATAAGCTTTTATACATCTTATGATGTGATCACCACACTAAGTCTTCTCCATGAGATTATGATAGTACCTAACTCATAGGGCCTCATAAGAAAATTAAATAGCCGAAACCGGTTTGGCTCAGTGGATAGAGCGTCGGCCTGCAGACTGAAAGGTCCCAGGTTCAATTCCGGTCAAGGGCATGTACCTTGGTTGCAGGCACATCCCCAGTAGGGGGCGTGCAAGAGGCAGCTGATCGATGTCTCTCTCTCATCGATGTTTCTAACTCTCTATCCTTCTCCCTTCCTCTCTGTAAAATATCAATAAAATATATATTAAAAAAAGAAAATTAAATATATCAGCTATATCCTCAATCATTCCTTGGTTGCGGGGTGCCCCATGGCAAACAAGTATACTAAGGACTACTGCCCGTGCTGTTATTAATGAGGAAACATTCACTTCCTCCTTCCACCAGCCTCGAGTGGCTCTTATGTACCAGGCACATTGCTGGGTACCAGCCTGGTACAGAAGAGCACTCGAGGTAGACACAAAGGTTTCTCATTTTCTGGGACCTCTTGGTTCCTCTGATCTATCACTTCAGTTTCTTAAAGGCTCTCTTCTGCAGGCTTCCAGTACACCATTTGTTCCCGATTTTCCTCTCACCTCTCTGTCCACTCCAAGTCTGCCGTGCAAAATTCTTAGTCTGTCTCTCTGGGCTCTGTTTTGAGCTCCTTAGGCCTTTCTACCTTAATTTACCTATTTGTTCGTTAAAATCATGATTTTGCATCCCTCATAGAGCTGCTGAGGAAATTAGAGTTACAGTAATATATGCAGACTGTAAAGAACAGCATTCCCTTAAGGTTGTGCCTGACAAGTAATACATATTAAAGAGTGTGTGTGTGAGTGAGTGAGAGAGAGAGAGTATGTGTGTGTGTGTTTAAATTTTACTTGGCTCTCATCAAAATTTTGAGGGGGGTAGAGATTATTCCCCACAAATGAAGAATGTGATATCCAGAGAGGTTAAATCGCTTGCCAAGATACTTGGTTAGTTAGGAACAGAGTTGGGACAAGTCCCCAGTCAGTCTCCTGGCTGCTCAACACATTTTCTACCACAGCTCACTTCATTAAGGGCATCTGAGAAGTGGTGAGTGAACAGGTCAGATTATCAGCAGTATTTCATTTGCCAAGAAATTCTCCTTCTCACGAAATCATACGTTTGCAGAGCCCTCAGTTACAGCCCTAGAGAATTCACCATCAGCCCCTTCAAGCTGAGGTCTATGTTTTCATTATCTCTGATTCCAGGACCCACTTCTGGTTAGTCCTGAAAGCTAGCTAGTGGAAGAGTTCATTTGCCCTCAGCCTGATCCAGTACATCTCATCTAGTCCCCGAAGAGCATAATATTCAGACAAACTAGTGATCTGATTAGTGTGGGCACCTCCTGCTTTGGTTAGCCCCTGAGTGTTAATATAGGAGGAGAAATATTATATTAGCAATGATGCTGAGGTGTTCAAGCTGCTGAAATGTGTTTACAAATGAATTTTTAATACAAAAAATAAAGGCAGTTGGCATTGGCAATAAGGATACTAATATAATGAAGGCCTTTGAAACTACTGTTGCCGATAAGAGGGTAACAATTGAAGAATGAGAAACTCCTAAACCAATAGACTCCGAGAGTATCTGGAGGTATTTATATAACTAGTAACTATAGGCTTTTATTCTCCGTTGGTTGCAGTGACCAAAGTGTTGAGTAGACAAGCAGAAAGCAGAAATTTTCCCCAATATCAGGAGGGGCAAGGCAGAATGAGATCCTTCTAGTGGGTGAGAGCAGGTTGAAGGCATTTAGAAAACAATGCCGAGACCGGTTTGGCCCAGTGGATAGAGCGTCAGCCTGTGGACTGAAGGGTCCCAGGTTCGATTCCGGTCGGGGGCATGTACCTTGCTTGTGGGCACATCTCCAGTGTGGGGCATGCAGGAGACGGCTGATCCTTGTCTCTCTCTCATCGATGTTTCTGACTTTCTAACCCTCTCCCTTCATCTCTGTAAAGAATCAATAAAATATATTTTTTAAAAAAGAAAACAATGGTGCTACAGACCTTAAAGGAAGGGGCCTGACTTACAAGGCTGGTTAGTGCAGGCTAGGAGGAAGAGCAGGATTCAAATGATGTGGATGATATAATATGTGATAATATTCCATAAAACCCAATCTGAAAAATAAGTATAACTGGGTTCAGGAATCTAAACTATCACCTGGCTGCAGATCTGACTATATTAAAAAACAAAACAGCTTTATTGAGATACAATGCACATTGCATAAAATTCACTCTTGTAAAGTGTACTATCCAATGGTTTTAAAAAGTACCATATTTTCTGGCGTATAAGACAACTTTTTAACTCAGGAAAATCTTCTCAAAAGTCGGGGGTCGTCTTATATGCCCAGTGTCATCTTATAGGGTGAGTGTATCCCAAACTCTATATTTTAACTGGAAAAGTTGGGGTCATCTTATACATCCAGTCGTCTTATATGCCAGAAAATACGGTATATTCACATTGTGCAGCTATCACTGCAATCAAATTTAGAACATTTTGTCACCTCCAAAATAAATTCTGTATCCTTTAGCAGTTAGCCTTCATTCACCCCCCACCCCCCACCCCCTGCAAGCATTGACAACCACTAATCTGCTTTCTATATCTATGGCTTTGTTTATTCTGCATATTTAGTATAAATGGAATCATACAATATGTGGCCTTTTGTGTCTGGCTTCATTTACTTAGTATGTTTTCATGGTTCATCCATGTTGCAGCCTGTATCGGTGTTTCCTTCTTTTTTAAGGCTAATGAAATTCCATTGTATGGAGAGGCCACATTTTATTTATCCAGTCATCCCTTGATGGACATGTGAATTGCTCTCCCTTGAGGATATTATAAGTAAAACATCTACGAATATTGTATATAGGTTTTTATGTAGTCATTTTTAAAAATATATATTTTATTGATTTTTTACAGAGAGGAAGGGAGAGGGATAGAGAGTTAGAAATATCAATGAGAGAGAGACATCGATCAGCCGCCTCCTGCACACCCCCTACTGGGGTATGTGCCCGCAACCAAGATCCATGCCCTTGACCGGAATCGAACCTGGGACCTTTCAGTCCACAGGCCGACGCTCTACCCTCTGAGCCAAACCAGTTTCGGCTGTAGTCATTTGTTTTCATTTCTCATGAGCATACTAGCATGTCTGGGATTGAAATTGCTAAGTCATATGATAACACTCAATATTTAACTTTATAAACTTTTTTCCACAGTGGCTGTATCATTTTATGTTCCTACTAACAACACACAAGAGTTCTAACTTCTGTACATCATTACCAGCACTTGTCATTTTCCATTTTTTAAAATTATAGCTAGCATAGTGTGTGTGAAGTGGGATCTCATTGTGGCTTTGATTTGCATTTTCCTAATGACTAATAAGTTTGAGCATGTCTTCATGTGCTTATTGGACATTTTTATATCTTCATTGGAGAAATGTTTATTCATATCCTTTGAAAAATTGTAATTGGGTTATTTGTCTTTTTATGGTAGAGTTATATGAGTTCTTTATATATTCTGGATACTAGACCTTTATCTGATATATGACTTGCAAATATTTTCTTTTTTTAATTAAATATTTATTATTCAGATTATTACATTTGTTTCCCTTTTTTTCCCTCCATAGCTTCCCTCTGCCCGGCTCCCACCCCTCCTTCTACCCTTACCTCCCCTTCCCCATTTACCTCATCCGTAGGTGTATGATTTTTGTCCAGTCTCTCCCTGTACCCCCCTCATCCCTTTCCCCCTGAGAATTATCAGTCCACTCCCTTTCTGTGCTCCTGATTCTATTATATTCACCAGTTTATTCTGTTGATCAAATTTTTAATTCACTTAATTTTTAGATTCACTTGTTGATAGATATGTATTTGTTGTTCATAATTTCTTATCTTTTACCTTTTTCTTCTTCTTAAAGAGTACCTTTCAGCATTTCATATAATACTGATTTGGAGTTGATGAACTGCTTTAGCTTTTTCTTATCTGTGAAGCTCTTTATCTGCCCTTCAATTCTGAATGATAGCTTTGCTGGGTAGAGGAATCTTGGTTGTAGGTTCTTGCTATTCATCACGCTGAATATTTCTTGCCACTCCCTTCTGGCCTGCATCGTTTCTGTTGAGAAATCAGCTGACAATATTATGGGTGCTCCCTTGTAGGCAATTGACTGCTTTTCTCTTGCTGCTTTTAATATTCTCTCTTTGTCTTTTGCTCTTGGTATTTTAATTATTATGTGTCTTGGTGTGGTCCTCTGGGTTCCTTTTATATGGGGTTCTGTGTGCTTCCTGGACTTGTAAGTCTATTTCTTTTACCAGATGTGGGAAGTTTTCAGTCATTATTTCTTCAAATAGGTTTTCTCTCTTCTTCTGGCACCCCCACAATTCTGATGTTGGTTCGCTTGAAGCTGTCCCAGAGGCTTCTTACATTATCTTCACATTTTTGGATTCTTTTTTCTTCTTGCTTTTCCAGTTGAGTGTTTTCTGATTCTTTATATTTCAAATTTTTGATTCTTGCCATTCTCTAGTCTGCTGTTAGGTCTTTGTATAATATTTTTTATTTCAGTGTAGGTTTAATTCCTAGTTGGTCCTTTTTTCAACTCTAGTTAGTCCTTTTTCATTTCCTCTTGGGTCTTGCTAAATGTATCCATCTTTTCTAGGATATTCTTGAAAAACCTTATAAGCGTGTTTTTTAACTCTATATCCAGTCGTTTGTTTTCCTCCATTTCTTTTGTTTGTGATCTCTTCCTTTGTCTCCGCATTTTCACTATGCCAGGAGAACTTCTGTGTTAGATTCTGCCTTATGATACAAGACTTGCAAAACTGCAAAAGCCTCTCTGTTGAGCTTGGTATGGGTGGAGTCTCAGGGCTTAATGGGCCGCATTGCCTTCCAGTCGGCCCCGCCCTCCACAGCCTTGGGTCTCACGTGACTCTGAGTAATCACTGGAGCCATCCCTGTGCATGCTCGCAGTGCCTCTAGATCACTGCCTTTCCAGCTCCCCTGTGCACCAAGACCATGAGTCTGGGTCCCCAGGGTTTTGCCAGAGACTGGGGTTTGGTAGAGTTACAAGTGGTGCAGTTGGGAGGTTCTGTCTCCCGCCCATTCATGAAAGCCAGTGGCACAATCAGCAGTCGGTCTTCTGCTCTTTCACGGCTCCCTTAAATTTCCGTGCACTTCTCCCTTTTCACAGTCCAAACTCCCCCTCTATGACCTGAGGTTCAATGCCGTAGGATAAGGGGTTCAGTGCAGTTGGGAGTCTCCGTCTCCCTCCCGCCAGAGAAAGCCAGCCAAGTACTCCAGCATCTGCTCTCTCCACGTGCACGTCTCCATACCTCAGCTTTTTGCAGCTCCTCTGGGTCTCCATGAGCCCCTCTCTTTAGTGATAGAGTTTCCACTCAGCCAGCTTTCCTATGGCTCTGGATGATGTCTGTTTTGTCTTTTAGTTGTAGCTTTGAAATTGTTGTGCGAGGTAGCAGTGTAGGTGTTTACCTATGCCGCCATCTTGAATTCTCTGCAAATATTTTATTCTATTCTTTTCACTTTCTTGATAATGTCCTTTGATGCAAGAAAATTTTTAATTTTTATGAAGTCCAACTTCTTTTTGTTGTTGGTGTTGTTCGTGCTTCTGGTGTTATCTGACTGCTTTGAAAAGCAATGGTTCTTGATATTTCCTACTAGATGTTCACACAGCTATATCCCCAATCATTCCATTGAAGTTCCTTGGTCTCAAGCAAATAAACTAAAAAATTACTTTTGTTGCCCTGGCTGGTTTGGTTCAGTGGATAGAGTATCTGCCTATGGACTCAAGGGTCCTGGGTTCGATTCCAGTCAAGGGCATGTGTCTTGGTTACAGGCACATCCCCAGTGAGGGGTGTGCGGGAGGCAGTAGATGCATGTCTCTCTCTCTCATCTCATTGATGTTTCTAACTCTCTATCCCTCTCTGTGAAAATCAATAAAATATTTTAAAAAAGTAAAAACTTACTTTTGCTGAGAATATATTTATATGCCTAAAGGTATTTTGTGATGTTGCTAATCTATGGGAAATTGTGAGGCCAGACTCAATTACATTGGGTGAAAAGAGATTGTAGAAAATTGTATTTCCATAGCTCTGAACATAAGTACACAGAATTATTTCCATTAGTAATTGAAGGTTGTAATAATATTGTGGAAGAAATGTGGTCACAATGGCTGAACAATACAAAAATGGGAATTTTCAAATGACTAGTATTGATGGCACTAAATGTAGTTGTTCTGATGAAAGCACTATAAGCAAAAAGAATATTGGTAATAATAATAATAATTGATACAAGCACTCTGCTTCCAACCAACACTAAATTGAAAACCCATACTCTGTATTTCTCTATGTTTCTATTCTATATCTTCGAGACTGACCCCACTTCATCTTTACATGCTATTCTACATTTAAAGCCCAGCCCACTTCCTCCATGAAGCTTTCCCTGATTTTCCCCATCCTTAACCGTAGTTGATTAGTGCCCCTCACCTCAGGATATGAGGGGCACTAGTCAATTGCAGATAGAGGGATGACTTGGGGGAGAACCAGGGCTCAGGGTGAGAAGGTGGAGGGAGCCTTCAGTTTAGAGAGCCAGGCTAAAGAGTTTAATTTTATAGACTACGAGTGGCTGAATAACTCAATGGTGAAACACTTAGTTATTAACATGTTGTATGATCTATTGTTTGCCCTCTCTTTGTCTCAGTTCCCATCTGCTCAATGAGATTATGATAGTACTTACCTCATAGGGCCTCATAAGAAAATTAAATGAGTTAATTCATGCAAAGGACTAAGAACAATGCTCCCTTAGAGTAGTGCTTGACAAGCAATGCACACTTATTTATTTCTAAATTTCATTTGTTTAAAATCTCAGACTTCTAACATGAGAAGCCCAGGGGTAGTTCCTATAAGTCTCAGGTTCCACCTCACAAGGACTTCTCATAAATGCTGTCAGAGTAAACTGGAATATGGTAGGTAGTAGAGACTTCCGGACTAATTCAGTGACTTTAGTAATATTTAGATTTAAAATCTGGAGCAGATAAAGAAAAATTTACCAATAAGCTATGAGAATTAATGAGCAAAGCCATTTATATATACCAGCAACAAACACGTAAACAAAATTAAATGATCCTATTTACAGTAGCAGTAAAATATTAATTGCACAGGATTTAATATAAAGTTTTTATACTGATATGAAATATTACTGAGAAATTAAAGATTTAGAGAAATGGAGATACAATATGGATTGGAAGAATCAATATTGTTAAGATGTTAATTCTCTACAAACCCACTATGATTTCAATAGAAATAACAGTAGGGTGAGTGTGTGTGTGTACATTATGTGATTAATGATCTGATTATGAAATTATATGGAAACGCAAAAAATTGAGAATAGTTAAGATAATCCTGAAGAAGAACATAGCCTAGGGCATTTATACAACTATATATCAAGATTTGTAAAGCACAGTAATTATGTCAGTGTGTTATTGGCACAATGATAAGCAAACACACACACACACACACACACACACACAAAAAAAAAAAAAACCAAAAAACAGAAACACATGAGCAATGAAGAGAGTCCAGAAACTGACCCGACACATGTCACTTAATTTATGGCAAAGATGATATTGCAGTGCAGTGGAGAAAGGATGGCCTTTGTGATAAATGGTGTGGCCATCTGGATACCCACATGGGAAAAGTGTATTTGGACCCCACCTCATGCCATATGCAAATATTGATTCCAGATGTATTAATATCCAAATGTGAAAGATAAATCAATATATCTTATGGAAGATAAAATAACAGAATATCTTCATGACTTTAGAGTAGGCAAATATTTCTTATTTAAGTATAGTGAGCATACAATATTAGCTTCAAGTGTATAATGTAGCAATTTGACATTTATACATCTTATGAGGTGATCACCACACTAAGTCTAGAAATCATTGTCACTGTGCAAACTTATCACAATATTATTGACTATATTACTATTCACATTTTTTTGCGTCCTGCTCCCCCCCTCCCCCTTCCTCTGGTAACCATCAACTTGATCTGTTTTTATAAGTCTGTTTATGTTCTGTTTTGTTTGTTCATATAAGTGAAATTATATAGTTTGTCTTTCTCTGATTCTCGCCCCCCCCCTTTTTTTTTTACAAATAATGAAATGTTATTTTGTTAATCCCCACCTGAGGATATTTCCCCATTGACTTTTTTAGAGAGAGTAGAAAGGAAGGGGAGAGGCAGAGAGAGAGAAACATCAACACATTGATTGGCTGCCTTGGGCAGAGGATCGAGCCTGCAACCAAGGTACGTGCCCTTGATCGGAGTCAAGTCCGAGACCCTTCAGTCTATGGGTTGATGCTCTATCCACTGAGTCAAACCAGCTAAGTTGGGATGAGGGTGAGAAACCAGCAGGCTGGTTCCAGAACATCATCACACTCTTCTGGTTTTTCTCTTATCACTGGCAACTCCTTCTCAGTCCACTTCTTTGCTTCTTCTTCATCTGCTCCACCCTGTAATGTAAGATGACCCAGAGCTTTTATCTTGAACTTCTCTCTTCAATCCTCACTCACCACCTTGATGTACTCACCTAGTTGCAGGACTTTAAATACAATTAATATTCCACTGACTCCTGAATTTATACCTCTAAGCCAGTCCAGACTCTTCTATCATACTGTCTGCTGAACATCTCCACTCAGATAGAAATGCCTGCCCCTACATCAAATCTGCTAGTGCCTTGCTCTTGGATTTCCAGCCTCCAGAACTGTAAGAAATACATTTTTTGTTGTTTATAAGCCGCCCAGTCTATGGTATTCTGTTATGGCAACCTGAATGGACTGAAACATACATCAATGAAAACACTTTCTTCAGTTTGTTCTCAACATAGAGGCAGGGTGATCTTGTTGAAATATAACTTGGGATCACATCATTCCTTTGTTTAGAAACTCCCATATCTCCTCATCACACTGGAAGTAAGAACCTAAATCCCTGCCCTAGCCAGTGTTGCTCAGTGGTAAGAATACTGGCCTGCACACCAAACGGTCATGGGTTCAATTCCCAGTCAAAGGTTCATGCCTGGGTTGCAGATACCCTCCTTGGCTGCAGTGCATGCGGGAAGCAACCAATCATTCTTTTCCTCTTTCTCTCTCCCTCTCCCCCTCCATCCCACCCCATCTCCTTCCCACTCTCTCTAAAAATCAATAGAAAAATATCCTCGGATGAAGATTAACAACAACAAAAAGCCTAAATCCCTACAAAGCCCTATCTGATCTGGCTTCCTATTAGTTTTCTGACCACATCTCCTCCCACTTATTATGTTCATTCACTCTTTCCCAACCACCTGGACTCCCTTCTGTTCCTTGAATACTCTAGGCAACCTTCAACCTTAATAGGATCTATACACTGGATTTTCCCTTGGCTTTGAATGCTCATTCCCACAGACAATCACATGGTTCCTTCTTTCAGATTAAAATAATGACATATATGTGTGTGGGTATGTACACGTGCACATCTCCATACCCTGATGAAATATAGTAATATTTTTTGGGCCATACATTTGGCTGATGGGTGATGTCTGTACTGTTGGTCCCACTTCTTCAGGCTTCAGACTCAGATCTCTGCCCAGAACTCCTGGAACTGCACAACTGCACCTCATGGTCATATGTATTTCCTTACTTGCAAGTGTCCATGCTTTGGAGGAAACATTTCGCTAGAATCAAGAAAAACTAGTCAGTAGAATCTAATGGGGTTCCTGAAGCTGTTATCTGCTTCTCACCTGCTCAAAATCTCTTCCGTGTTGTCAAAGTACCATCTGGGCACTAGAGGGCGGTTCTACACCAAGAATGACTTGCTCTTCCTAACCAGCTGCGTCATTTTGCACCAGTTCTGTGCGATTGCTAAATACTAGTTCCTTTGAGCAGCCAGAGCTTGCCCTGCTATAGGGACGGTGTGTGTGTGGGGGGGGGTTGGGGGGGAGGACGAGAGGGGGACAGTCCCCCTTCCCCATGATATCGGATATATCACTTAAAAATACTAACGCTCTCTTTTCTCCTCTCCCCACTCTCATAATGTGTCTGCCAGCCTTCCCACAATACCTGCTAGTACCAGAGCTATCTTATTTTTTTTCCCTTTAAGTTAGCAGTCACTGGAGGGAAGGAGGTCTGAGTCCCTGGGTAGTTGTCTTCATTCTAACACTTTCTCAAAGGCCCATTATACAGATTTCAGAACAGAAATGGTCGCCCCAGTAACTCCATGTGCTATAAAGTTTCTCTGGGGAGCATCAGTGAACTTGGAATTTTTCTATGTAAAAGGTGAGCATAAATTGGACTTCTGTTGTCTGAAAAGGACATGTCTGGGAGAGAGTAAGGATAGAGGTGGTATCTATAAATTAAGAGACAGTAAGCAGTATATTGGGTGTAGAATTCCTGACATATAGCAGTATATTGTGTTATATTGTCATAACATAAGTACATAAAAAAATGAGGGAGTGAAAGGATGTTAGAATAAGATAACTAAGGGGAATTCATTAAGGCTTTAAAAAATTCTCTTCTAAAAAACACACAGCATAATTGAGGTCTGACTGGTATACAAAGAAGTACTCATATTTAATGTATACAATTGATGGGTTAGGACATATACAAACACCCATGATACCATCACCACAGTCAAGGTAATAGATATATCCAATACCTCCCAAATCTTCCTTGTATTCTTTGTTTATTTTTAATTGTTTTTATTGATTTCAGAGTGGAAGGGACAGAGGGATAGAAAGATCAATGAGAGAGAAACATTGATCAGCTGCCTTCTGCAGGCCCCATACTAGTGATTGAGCTGGCAACCCCAGGCATGTGCCCTGACCGGGAATCAAACTGTAATCTCCTGCTTCATAGGTTGACATTCAACCACTGAGCCACACTGGCCTGGCCATCCTTTTTTTTTTTTGTGGTGAGAACACTTAACATGAATTCTACCCTCTTAACAATTTATTTTTTTTTGAAATTTACCTTTATTGTTGAAAGTATTACAGTTGCCACTCTTCCCTCCCCAACCCCCCCCCTCCATCCACTGACCCCTTCCACCCTGCACCCACTCCTCCCAAGTCTTTACACTGGTGCATAATACCATATTGTTAACTGTAGACATAATGTTGTACAGCTAACCTCTATAACTCATTCCTCTTGCATAAACTGAAACTTTTTCATTAGAACACATAAAGGACCTAACGCAGTGGTTCTCAACCTGTGGGTCGCGACCCCTTTGGGAGTCCATCGACCCCATCATAGGGGTCGCCTAAGACCATCAGAAAACACAGATATTTACATTACGATTCACAACAGTAGCAAGATTACTGTTAGGAAGTAGCAAAGAAAATAATTTTATGGTTGGGGGTCACCACAACATGAGGAGCTGTCTTAAAGGGTCCCCGGCATTAGGAAGGTTGAGAACCACTGATCTAAAGGGTGAAGTAACTTGCCCAGGGTCACAGAGCTAGTGGATAGCAGAGCAAGACTCGATTTCTGGTTTTAAATTCTCCGAACTCCAATTCTCTCACAAAGCCCTCAGATATTCATGTCCCTGAGTTGATAGCAGGCAGGCATAATTTGTCTGCTTTTGCTGAATCGCTGCTGGTGACAGCATCTCTAGCTTTCCATCTTGATTGCTTGCTAAAGAATTGGTCTTTGCCACACATGCTGAACACTAGGGGTGCTATTGTTTAACAAGTGGGCTTATTTGTTCAGTTATTTTCCACTTGGATCTTGGGGGTGCTCATTAAGATTGGGGGCTGTTCAAATGCTTTTAGGTATGTCTAAGCTTGGTCAATAAAACCCTCCCCCTAGGCTTCTGTCTGTAGCAGGCCACCAGTACCTCCAGGACCTTCTCAAATGACTTAAAGGATTGAGTCTTAAGCATTCAGGAATGACAGGCTCTGTTGAGAATTGGAAAATTGCACACATGCACAAAACATGGCACACCATTCAAGGGATCCTGAAGTTTGTGGGCCATGGATTCAGTATTTTTGTTTTTCTTGGACATTTTTCTTAGGAAACCGTGTTAGAAATCCTTGAAACAAAGGAATGACTGTATTTGGAGGGGGCGGGCAACAGAATTTCCCCCTGGGGAGTGGGCTAGGATTAGAATTAGGGGGTGAAGGATTTTAAATGCCCCCAAAATTCCTTTCCCTTAGTTCACCTCCATCCTTTGGGGAGAGCGCTGGCAGCAAACAGCTCAGCCAGTCGTGACTGCGTTATATTGTCAGCAGCACAGATGAGTCATTCAAGATAGACCCACAGTCATATTTGATGTGACTTTCAAAATTGTTCATTTCAGAAAGGCTGTTCACCACCCCCGCAGAGCAGCGACTGATTCCAGGGGCTTCACCTGTTAAGATGATGCGGCTTGTCTGCAAGCCGTTTTCAGAGAACAAGGGGAACAATCTTTCCACTCTGTAATTAAAGGGCTGAGGAGTGCTATGGAGGAGCATGAGCATGCATGGGGTTCTCATTCTTATCCACCAGGTATCTGTAATTCAAACAGGGCAGCGGTGAATGCCTCAGATGTAATATTCTTTCCCAAAACAAGGGAAATATTTTCTCTTAGGATGTCGTATTGCTGCAACCTTGTTGTAAGGCTCCATTTGATAAATATATAGAAAAACAAACTCGCCTATATCATTTTTTAATTTCTTCAGCTATTCTGTGCATATAATTAGATGAGCCCTGCTTGATCTGTAAATGCGTGTGTTTTAATCTTAGAGAACCCAGTAGTTGCAGTGTTCATGCCCTCAGCACAACTCCATGGAGTCTAACTAATCACTTAGATTCTTGAGCCTTTTGCTGCCCTGCTGTTTTGAGAAATGCAGTGTTTTTATCCCTTAAAAAAAACAACAAACTTTCTCAGTCTTTGAACTCCACAATGGAAGAAAGGTGAATACTGGGCTTTAATTTTTTTTTAAATATGTTATTATTGATTTTAGAGAGAATATAAGGGAGAAGGGAGAGAAAGAGAAATATCAGCTCCATCCTGCATGCCCTCTACTGGAGATAGAGTCCACAACCCGGGTATGTGCCCTAACCAGGAATCTAACCAGGGATCTCCTGGTTCATGGCTCGACTCTCAACCACTGAGCCACACTGGCCAGCCTAGTGTGTGTGTGTGTGTGTGTGTGTGTGTGTGTGTGTGTGTGTTAAAAATATTTTTATTGTTTTCAGAGAAGGAAAGGAAGAAATAGAAACATCAATAATGGGAGACAATCATTGATCAGCAGCCTCCTGCATACCTCCTACTGGGGATCAAGCCAGCAACCTGGGCATGTACTCTGACAGAGAATCAAACTGTGACCTTCTGATTCATGGGTTTATGCTCAACCACTGAGCCACACTGGCCAGGCAAATATTTTTCTTAGAATTTTCAGCTGCTTTGTGTTATTTTATAATCCAGTTGATTTTTGGAGTAGGAGATAAAGGAGAAAAACATCAAGCCAAGAGTTGAAGGCTGATTCTCTCTATATCATCAAGTTCAAACATAGAATTCTGAGCTTCAGAAATTAAAATTTGAACCTACCCCTTCTGGTCATTAGGAAACTACAATTGTCAATCTAGAAGGACAGTATATTTTTATTTAACATCTTGTTAGATTCATTAAAGCTCTACTGTATAGTGTGTGGCCCTTCATTTAGGACATGCAAATATTAGGCGTGGATCTGAACTCAAGTTTGCTCTTGTTTCACTAGCCAGCCTGTCCCACCATTCTAAATTCTTCATTAGCTCTCAGTTATTTGCAGGATATTTTCCAGGACCCTTCTCTGAGGGGTGGTAGTGGGGGCTGAAATAGGGGAAGAGTCTTTAGAATCAAGAGGGTTCTTGACTCACTCTAACATGCATCCTGAACCCAAGATTGTACATGTAGCAAACCTAAAGCCTGTTCTTTAAAACTGTGTAGTCTACCTCTGTAGCCCACAGCCTAGCCACATGTGGTGATTGAAATCTTAACCTAAATTAATTAAGGACTAAATTCAATGAAAATATCAGTTCTTTGGTTGACCTAACCACATTTCAAGTGCTCATATTACACTGGTGGCTACCATATTTAAGATAGAGAATATTTCCTTCAGTGCAGAAAGTTCTATTGAACAGTGCTGAGTTATAAATCAGGTTTAAACCATCTGAAGGTATTAATGATAGGTTATCTCTAAACTCTTTTTGAACAAGCATTATCAGAAATAAGTAGTATGTCTTATTCTCCTATTTGAGATAAACTTAATTTTTACTTTTCCCAGACAATCACATCACATAAGAAAATTCAGCTAGTGAAGAATGTGAACATTCAGACACTTTACCACACAACTATCCTCCACCTCCTCCCAAAAAACAAACAAACCAAAGACTTGGAAAAAAAAAACTAATCTTTCCCTTCCCATCAAAGTTTCATGGTAATTTGATTTTACATATATAAAAGACTCAATTATAAAAGGACAGATTCCATAATTCTTACAGAGTATGAAGACATGCAATTCATTTGCTAAGGATTGATGTTTCAAGATAGCCTTCTATTTATATAGTAGAGGCCTGGTGCATGAAATTTGTGCATGGGGTGTCTGTCCCTGAGCTCAGCCTGCACCCTCTCCAATCTGGGACCCCTCAAGGGATATCCTATTGACCATTTAGGGATCCGGCCTAAACAGTCAGCAGGACATCCCTCTCACAATCCAAGACTGCTGGCTTCCAACTGCTCCCCTGCCCGCCTTACTGATTGCCCCTAACCACTTCTGCCTGCCAGCCTGATCAACCTCCAACCACTCCCCAGCCATTCTGATTGATGCCTAACTGCTCCCCTGCCAGCTTGTTTGCCCCTAACTACCCTCTCCTGCAGGCCTGGTAACTCCTAACTGCCCTCCCCTGTAGGCCCGGTCCTCCCAACTGCCCTCCCTTGCAGGCCTGGTCCCTCCCAACTGCCCTCCCCTGCTGGCCTGATTGCCTACAACTGCCCTCTCTTGCAGGCTTGGTCCCTCCCAACTGCCCTCCCCTGCTGACCATCTTGTGGTGGGCATCTTGTGTCCACATGGGGGCAGGATCTTTGACCACATAGGGGCAGCCATCTTGTGTGTTGGAGTAATGGTCAATTTTCATATTACTCTTTTATGAGATAGGATGGAGGTCTGGTGCATGGGTGGGGGCTGGCTAGTTTGCCCTGAAGGGTGTCCCAGATCAGGGTAGAGGTTCCCTTGGGGTATGTGCTGTCCTGGGCAATGGGCCTGTGGTAGTTTGCAGGCCAGCTTTGCACCCCCCTCCCCCAGTGACCCAAGCAGAGGCTCTGGTATCTGGGATTTATTTGTCTTCTATAATTGAAACTTTATAGTTTTGAGTGGAATCCTGGGGTGGCCAGGGTGTGCAGAAAGCTTGGCTTCCTCCATTGCCCGGGAAACCCAAGCCTCCTGGTCTCTCCCTGGCCAGAGCCATTTTGGTTGGGTTATTTTGCATATTGACTCCTGATTGGCTGGTAAGCATGGCTTGTGGGTGTAGCAGAGGTATGGTCAATTTGGATATTACTCTTTTATTAGATAGGATCTGTCAAAGAGGGTATGCCACTGTGATTCAAGGAGGGGACTGATGCTGTGATTCTTTTCCTAATCCTTGTTTAGATATAGCTCCAGGTAAAGTTACTAAACATTTCTGTTTAAACTCATATTCCCACACAGTATAGGATTCTAGGAAAACACATTGGTCACACATCATACACAGTGAAATGAAAGCTACTGAGTACTAAAGAATATTTGTTCCTCTTAAGTTTCCTTCTCCAGAATGTAGCATTAAATGTTGTTGGTCAGAACTGGTCCTACTGGGCTTTCATAGAAATTATTTACTATTTTATCCATTCCTGAAAAGGTCTTTAAAATATGGAATTATAAAAATTTAAAACTGAAAGTACTTGTAGAAATCATAAGCTGAAGTCCAGAGATTGGAAGTAATTTGTCTATATTTAATAGAATCAGAAAAAGAAATCAGGTCCTTTGAGCCTGGGTTCAGTGTCCATTTACATGTTGGTAAGAGGAGAAAAAGCCAGAAAACAAATGTCTAGGAACAGAGAAGTATGCAAAGAGTCAAGACAGTATGCTGTCATGTAAGGAAAGAGAAGAGGATGTTTCAAGATGGAGGGAGAAGGTGTCAACTGTATCAAACATAGTGGAGATGTCAAGGAAAATGAGAGATGGTAATTTCAGGGGAGCAGTGGGGGCAAAATTCAGGTTACAGTGGGCTGAAGAGTGAAGAGGCTTAACATTTAGAGATGATCAATTGGGCACTCTTGTTTATCTTCCAGGTCTAGTGAGACTACACTAGGAAGAAAAAAGTATAATTATATAATAACAAAGAGAACATGAGATAGCCTTGTAGCAGAGATATCCCAATGACTATCTTCAGGGCATAATGAAGATGAAAGAGTGGTAACTGACAAAGCTGGGTGAATGAAACTTCCTCCTGGAGTCTAAGAAGAAGATGTTATTAAAGAAGGAGAACCCAAGAGACCATCAGGGCTTGGAGATCCAAAGGGCAAGAGAGAGGTGAGATGAAAAATAATGCAGAGGAGGATTGTCTGAAAGCCTGTGCACAAAGTAATTGGGCGATCCAGGATACAGGCATCTGTTTCATAGAAGGAAAACTCTCCTCACAGAAAATGAAAAGGTTTGAGGACTTCCAATTTCAGAAATATAGCGGACAAGGTTAATTGGGCTAACTCATCTGTTGAAAAGTTAGATAAAAAAATATTTTAAAAAATTATATCTTTATTGTTGGAAAGTATTACATATGTCCTCTTTTTTCCTCCATTGACCCTTTCTAGCTTATTCCCACCCTAGGCCTTCACAACCTTATTGTCTGTGTCCATATGCCATATATATATATATATATATATATATATATATATATATATACACACTAGAGGCCTGGTGCATGAAATTTGTGCATGGGGTATGTGTCCCTGAGCTCAGCTTGCACCCTCTCCAATCTGGGACCCCTCAAGGGATATCCTATTGGCCATTTAGGGATCCAGCCTAAATGGTCAGCAGGACATCCCTCTCACAATATAGCATATATATATAGCATATGGACACAGACAATATATGCATATACATTCTTTGGTTGATCTCTTCCCACCCAACCTCCCTGCCTTCCCTCTGAGATTCTTCAGTCTGTTAGGAGATATTCCCTCAAAATAAACTGAGACTCCAAAGGACTGTAACCTCAAGGTAAGAATAAAACAGAAGTGAAAATCCCTGGGGAGTTGTAAGCACAAGGTGGCCCACCTGTGTATTTGCAGCCCAAATTCACATCACTTATGCAGTTCATGAAACTCCAAATATTAAATTCGTTTAAAATACTCCCCGACTGCCCTGGCTGGTTTGTCTCAGTGGTTAGTCAGGTCACATACCAAAGGGTCTCGAGTTTGATTCCCAGTCAAGGACACTTACCTCAGTTGCAGGAAGTAACCAACTGATGTGTCTCTGTCACATTGATGCTTCTCTCTCTTTGTCTCTCCCCCTCCCTTCCACTCGCTCTGAAAATCAATAGAAAAAAATATCCTTGGGTAAGGATTAGCAAGAAAATAAAAATATTTCATGATTAACAGTGACTTTAAGTCTCTGTCAGAAATAAATTAAAATTCCCTCTGGAAGTATTTTTTATCCAGGCCTCAAATAATCTCTAATTTTCATGCACAGGGTATAAAATAACAAAGCACATAGGAAGCAAAATACCATGAGAGAGAACTAGCAGAAATAAGAGATAAGGAGAATCTCAGATCTAGAGAGACTTCAGATAATTAAATTATTAGATAGCTATGAGAAAACAAGTATGTTTACTTGTATTTATTTTTTAAATATATTTTTATTGATTTTAGAGAGGAAGGAAGTGGGGAGGGAGGTAGGGAGGGAGGAAGAGAGAGAGAGAGAGAGAGAGAGAGAGAGAGAGAGAGAGAGAGAGAGAGAAGGGAGAGAAACATCAGTGATGAAAGAGAATCACTGGTCGCTGCCTCCTGCATAAGCCCACAACCAGGGCATGTGCCCTTGACAAGAATTGGACCTAGGACCTTCAGTCCACAGGCTGATGCTCTATCCACTGAGCCAAACTGTCTAGAACTGTTTACATATTTAAAGAAATAAAACAGGAGCTTAACATTTTCTTCATAGCATAGAAAACCAAAATAAGTGACCTAGTAGATTTGAGAAACAAAATAAAAAATATAGAACTGCTAGAAATTAAAAATACATTAACAAATTAAGCAGAATTAAAGAAAAAATTAGTAAGTCTCCAGAATGAAGAATATGACAGCAAAAAGAAAATATGGAAATGAGGCAATGCGGCATCAGTTACAGAGAGAGAAGGTCTAAAATATGTTTACTTGGAATTCCAGAAGGAGAAGAGAGTGAGAGGGAATGGGGCAACTGCCAGTATCTGAAGAGAACATTTCCAGAAATATTAAAAGGTAACAACCTATATATCTAAGACCAGTGAAGTCTAAGAAGAGGGAATTTTAAAAAATATAACTTTCACACATTATGGTGAAACTGTAGTACTAAACAATAAAACAGATGAAAAGGTAAAGCAACCAAAAAAGAAAAGAGAAGCTATTTCAGAGAGTGCTTATTATATTGATAGCTGAAGTCCTACAGAAAATTTAAAAGATATGAGACAGTGGAATGTCATCCTGAATATGTTCAAAGTAAACAACTACCCATCCAGCAAAATTCTACCTGAAGATTTAGAGTAAAAAGACAAAAACCGAGACAAATTATCACTGCTGATAATCAAGAAAGAAAATTCTAAAGGAGGTACTTCAGGCAGAAGGCTGAGATCTGAGAATAAAAATCTGACTTGTTAGAAGAAATGAAGAACAAGAAAGTATTACATTTATAGGTAAAATTAATGAACATTTACTAACTGATATAATAATGTCTTGTGGGTTTTGAGATCAAAGTTAAGATTAAAATACATGACAATAATAACATATGGGTTGGGAAGGTCTACTAGTAAGTGGAGCTGAAGTAGCCTGAGATCTTCACGTTGTCTGGGAAAAAGGTAAAGGTATTAATAAATTCCAGATTTCATAAATTAGTCATGCATATGGTAATATCCAGATTAGAAATGAAACTTTCTTTTTTTATTAATTTTTATACATATCTCCCCATTGCCCCCCTCCCTCCCAGGCATCCCCCAACCCCCACAGTGTCTATGTTCATTGGTTATGCTTATATGTATGCATACAAGTCCTTTGATTGATCTCTTATCTAGCTCAGTTAACTTTAATCTTTCTGCTGTAATTTCACAGTCTGTTTGAAGCTTTACTGCCTCTGTATCTATCCTTTTGTTCATCAGATTATAATGTTCTTTATTATCCACAAATGAGTGAGATCATGTGATGCTTTTCCTTCATTGACTGGCTTATTTCACTAAGCATACGGTTCTCCAATTCAAACCAGGTTGCTGCAAATGGTAAGAATTCCTTCTTTTTAATGGCAGCATAGAATTCCATTGTTTAGATGTAATGAAGATAACTTTCAAACTTGTAGAAAGAATAAAATGATTTAAAAAGCACTCAATGAATTCAAAGGAAAGCAAGAAAGGAGGGAAGGAAAACATTGCCCAGAATAATACAGCAGTTAACATCATTGAAGTAATTGCTTCAGTTAAAAGACCATGAGTATCAGTCTGGACAAAATCAATCCAAATAAATGCTGTTTGTAAGAGGCACACCTATAATAGAAAGATACAGGAAGGTTGGAATTTTAAAAGGATAGAAAAATATCTTAAATATGAAATTACTAAGAAAAAGGAAGCTGGTGTGAGTACATTAATATCACACAAAATAGATTTTAAGGCAAAAAGCGTTAGTAGGTACAGAGTGTTATTTCATTATGATAGAAACTGCAATTGATCAAAAAGTTATAACAATTATAAAGGTGTATGGACTTAATATCACAGGCTCAAAATATATAAAGCAATACTTTCTAGAACCACAAGTAGAAATAGATAAATTTTAATAACCTCAGAAATTAATGAAGCAAGAAGACAGAAAGTCAATAACAATATAGAAGATTAAATTAAAAAAAAAAAAAAGCCGAGACCGGTTTGGCTCCGTGGATAGAGCGTCGGCTTGCGGACTGAAAGGTCCCAGGTTCGATTCCGGTCGGGGGCATGTACCTTGCTTGCGGACATATCTCCACTGTGGGGCGTGCAGGAAGCGGCTGATAGATGTCTCTCTCTCATCGATGTTTCTGACTTTCTATCTCTCTCCCTTCCTCTCTGTAAAAAATCAATAAAATATATTTAAAAAAATTTAAAAATAAAACTTGTCCTAACAGGCATACATAGAATATTGCATTCAGGAGCTACAGAATACATACTGTTTTTAATTATACTATTATAAATGCTGACCATATTTAGGGCAACAATGCAAATATCAACACATTTAAAAGGTTTAAATCATATGCAATATATCATTTGATAATAATGAAATTAAAATAGAAATCAATAACAAAAGTATGTCTCTATATGTTTGGAAATTAAGAAACATAACTTTAACCTATGGGTCACAAAAATACTTTAATGGAAAAATATATTTGGCTCTCAATACTAATGAAAATATTGCATATTAAAATTGTGAAGTGCAACTAAAAATGCTTGGAAATTTATAGATTTTTCTATATTAGAAAAAAACACTAAAAATAATAATCTACACATTAATCTATAAAATAGAAAGTAATCCCAAAGAAAGTGAGATTCGTAGAGGTAGATAGTAGAATGGTGAGTGTTAGGGGTTGCAAGAGGGAGACATGGGAGTTACTGTTTAATGAGTTCAGTGTTTCGGTTTGGGAAAATGAAAATAGTTTTGGAGATTGATAGTAGTGATGGTTGCACTACACTGTTAACGCATTTAATGCCACTGAACTATAGACTTAAAATAGATAAAATGATACATTTTATGTTATGTTTATTTTACCACAATAAAAAGTTAGATGTAGCTTAAAAATTAAAATAGAAACCTGAACAGTACTGTAAGTATTAATAAGTAATTTACAATTTTCATAAAAAAAAACCTAGACTAGATCCAGATTTTTATTTCACAAAAATCACTACCCAAAGCAGCCCAAGAGTAGTTGTTAATAGCCAGCCTGGGAGGAGTGAACTTGTTGTTTTGGCAACAAGAAACAGCCAAACACACTCGCATTTATATATCACCAACCAAACCTTATTCAAAAGCAAGATCAAAGGGGAGCTGGAGAATATGGTCCCTCACCCTTGACTCCATATGGGAATTGTGAATCACGCATAGCAAAGGAAGGCACTCCGTGCCATGCCAGTGTCTTGGTTCAGCTCTTGAGGCACAGCAGCATAACCAAAGGAGACAGAAGGAAGACGGATAGATAGGGACAGATAGATAGGGGCAGTTATCACAGGAAAGGAAAATAAAACTTGGGAACTCAGCTAAGTGGAATTACTGAGGCACCCCAACTGGGAGGGGAAGGAAGGGCACTCCAGAGGCAGGAACTTTATTTTTTTTTAAATATATTTTATTGATTTTTCACAGAGAGGAAGGGAGAGGGATAGAGAGTTAGAAACATCGATGAGAGACATCGATCAGTTGCCTCTTGCACGCCCCCTACTGGAGGTGTGCCCGCAACCAAGGTACATGCCCTTGACCAGAATCAAACCTGGGACCTTTCAGTCAGCAAGCCGACGCTCTATCCATTGAGCCAAACCGGTTTTGGCCAGAGGCAGGAACTTTAAAATGTAGGAATGTTGTTCAGACAGGCAGCTTACAAATAACCAATCACAAGATAGTAAGGCAAAAAACAAAACAAAACAAAACAAAAAAAACAATCCCAAGATGTTGCTAAGTCAAAATCCTTTGAAAGGCCCTGACAGGTATGGTTCAGTGGATGGAACGTTGGTCTGCACACTGAAAGGCCCAGGTTCAATTCCGGTCAAGGGCATGTACATTGGTTGTGGGTACATCCTCAGTAGGGGGTGTGCAGCAGGCAGCTGATCAATGTTTCTATCTCATCGATGTTTCTAACTCTCTATCCCTCTCCTTTCCTCTCTGTAAAAAATCAATAAAATATTTTTAAAAATCTTTGAAAGGATCAATCAGGAACTAACAAGCATATATACATATATTTAAAAAGTGGCAGCACTTCCTCTTCTTGCTCCCCTGCCCCGCCCTCCCCACCCCTCACTTCATGGGCTGGGAGCTCCTGTGGCAGGAGATGGATCCATGTGGGTCTCTACACATGGACTAATAGACTTTAACACCAAACTGGACACGGAAAGAAAGCTTTGGACACTGGCCTGCTCTTGGAACCTTTTCCAGGTTCCACCTGGAATCTGCTGCACCAATTCCAGGACTGGCTTCTTTCAATAAACTTCAGTTCCACTAACTATTTTTTGTCTGTGATTTTATTCTTCAATTTCATGAGACAACGAACTCAGACTCAACAGCCCACATTTTGGTATCACCAGCAACTCAGCATTTCACACTGGAGCGGCTGGTGCAAAGGAAACTAAGATTGCCTTCCAGGATCTGCGTAAGTTCTGGGATCCTGCAGCTTTATCTGCCAGCCCCGGCACAGGGAAAACATTTAATTAGCTTATTCTAACCCAGAGTAAACCCTCCTTGTCACATTGACAAGTCCAGCTCACTGGTTCTCACCACTCAACCCAAGAGCCTGGGACTGTCCTGACTGGGGTTGTAGAAGAAAGGAGGGAAAGACACACCTTGTAGGAAAGAGGGTTTCCCGTCTCATAACCTTTGTTTCTTTAGAGTAATGTCATCCTCACTGAGGAATGAGAGATGAAGGACTGTGCATGACCTATAAAGGCCATGGATGAAAGTGACTTTTGTCATTATCACTGACTGTGTAGGGAGGGCTGCTGAGTTCCAATATCTCTGGTGAAGGACTAGGTGGGTCCAGACGTCTTCCTTCTTCAAGACTGCAGAGCTTGGAGGGGATTGAGGGTAGGGCGGAAAGGAGAGGACTTGGTGATCACTTCAAAACTCTTTCCAATTGCCGAGACCGGTTTGGTTCAGTGGATAGAGCATTGGCTTGCGGACTGAAAGGTCCCAGGTTCGATTCCGGTCGGGAATCTTATATCTATGCTTAATGTTCCAAATGGGAGCTCAGTGGGGCCATATGTCACTGGAATATAGTAATCTGCTCAATCTAATTTCCTGGGACCTTAAAAATATGTTTTTATTGAAGAGAGAAAGAGAGAGAGAGAGAGAGAGAGAGAGAGAGAGAGAGAGAGAGATTCATTGGCTGTCTCCCACAGGCCCCTAGCTTATACTGGGGACCAAACCCGAAACCCTGGGCATATGGAATCGAACTGGTAACCTCTCAGTGCCTGGGATGACACCCAACCAACTGAGCCATACCAGCCAGGACTCCTTGGGGCTTTAGGTCCTGCAAATTGATGCTGGTCTCAGAAACACACACACACACACACACACACACACACACACCACATTAAAAAACAAACAGAAGAGAAGCACATGTGAGGTCTTGGGATCTTTCTGACTTGGGTTAGTGTGAGATTGTTTCCTCATTTGTCTCCTTTTACAGAAAGTTCCAATTATATTCTTTAGTGATGCTACAGAAAAAGAAATGGTGCTGGTAGTATGTTTTATTGTAGTTCATCCTTGTGCTTCTTTAAATTTCCAGAGAGTCACATCCCCTCTGTCCCTCCATCCATTCTCTTTCGTCATTCCAGTCACACCTAACTTGAGGAGGTGGTACTGGTACCTTCACACAACGCATGGACCTCCCTCTGCCTGGGATGGATTACAGAAGTAATATTAGACAGTCCTGACATGACTCACTAGTTAAGATGACTGAAATATTTAAATAAAAAGTAACAAGTTTTTCTGATTGCTTGCTGACTATAACATTATGTAAAAACAGCTAGATGTTCACCAAATTTTAAGGTGATTTGAGATGATCTGACTTAAAATATAGATTGCATGGAATATGCAAAATTTCTCTGGGCAAGTCCTGGAAAGGACCCCCCCCTCTCAAAAAGCACAACACACTAACTCTTCTAGGAAAGCTGAAATAGAGGTTCTCAGACTTACCCTAACCTTTAAGATACCATCGATAGAAAATTCATAATGGTTTCAAATATGAGCTCACGTCAAAACACGCATCTCAAATGATGGGGGCCAATTTAAAGACAAACTGCTACATGCCGAAGCAGCTTTACAGTGCAGTCTATCTCAGACTAATGGGAGACAAGTATCTCTTTAAAATGGGTCACAAATTTCCTGCATGCTGGCTAAAGCCAGTAGAAAACATTCACAAGCCAGTTTGTAACAGGGACAAGATTGGCAAGGTGATAGCCACGGGGCAAAGGAGGCTCCTTGGGTTTAGAATCAATACGCTCTGCTCTCCAAAGCTGACCAAGCCCCTTGTTGAGAAAAAGGTTGAGAGGAAGGAAGGAAGGAAGGAAGGAAGGAAGGAAGGAAGGAAGGAAGGAAGGAAGGAAGGAAGGAAGGGCCTTTACCTACCAATGCCAAGTCCTCAGATTTGTCTCACACAGGATGAGCCAGAGGCTGTGGCCTTCAGTGTAAGGGTTGCCAGGTAATATATGGGGTATCCGGTTAAATTTAAACTTCCAAAGAAATGGGTAATTTGTAGCATAAGCATGTCCACATATTGCAAGAGCATACTTTATTTTATTTGTATTTATTTGAAATTCAATTGTAACGGGGTATCCCACATTTTTATTTGCTAAATGCAGGCAATCCTACTCAGGTAGGCTGTAAGCGGGACTATAGCCACAGAAAGGAAGCATGATGGAACCTATGGTCCCTGAGAGAGCCATATAGCTCTCTCTTTCCAGGGAGCTGGACAGATTATTATCAGGCATTGGGCCAGAAGCCCCATTGCCAGAAATAAGGCACAGGGTGGAATTCAGTCTGAGGACCAAAGCAAGATTTTATGAACGAGACAAGTACGAAAAATCCTATAAGGATCATACAGTCAGAAGAACTGAGTCACTTAGTGCTAGGTCTAGAATTCCTTAAATTGCTGAGGGCTAGGTAAAGGATTGGGTGAAGAGCAGGGCTTCTCTAAGAGGGGTCCCTGAGTCACTTGCATCAGAATCGTCTGGAACACTTGGAAAATGTACAGATTCCAGGTCCCCACCCCAGACCTACTGAATCAGAATCTTGAGGGCGCCGAGACCGGTTTGGCTCAGTGAATAGAGCGTTGGCCTGCGGACTGGGAGGTCCCAGGTTCGATTCCGGTTGGGGGCATGTACCTTGCTTGCGGGCACATCTCCAGTGTGGGGCGTGCAGGAGGCGGCAGATCGATGTCTCTCTCTCATTGATGTTTCTGACTTTCTATCCCTCTCCCTTCCTCTCTGTAAAAAATCAATAAAATATATTTTTTGAAAAAAAAAAAAGAATCTTGAGGGGCAGGCCTAGAAAGCTGCATTTTCCCTAAGCACTCCTGCTGGCTTTACCACGCACTGCATTTGAGAACCGGTGCCTTAGAGATGGAAACAATGTGTACAAATAATCAGTAAGGTATAATGTGAAGGCACAGCCTGGAGCCAGGCCTCTCAAGCTAGACTTCTGGCTTTACCATTTATTATCTGTGTGACTAGGGCAAGTGGCCTAACTTCTCTGGAACTCAGTTTCTTTGTCTGTGAAATGGAATGGTAATTCTGCTTGTCTCATGGGACTGATGTCAGAGTTAAATGAGAACATATGGGGAAACATTCTGAACAGTGTCTGGAATCTAGGAAGCACACATACATTCATGGCAGCCATTATGAAGGGATGAGTGGTCCTGGGATAAAAGAGGATTATTTTGCACCCTGAGCGCCACCCATGTCCCCTTTCTTGCAGCAGACTGGGCTGCAGGAGAGCTCCCGGAGCCGGGAGCTTGTTGCAACAGGAGTCATGAGGATGAGTAATAAGAGGAGCAGTCTTTAAATACATGGATGATACCGCTTGGCTAGAAGGAGAAGCGAAGAAATGCGTATTGTTCGTTAAGCTCTAATTAGCAGATAAATGTACAAGGAGAAGAGAGTCCAAGTGTTACTGCTATAGGTGATTAATGTGCTCCTCGCCTCCCTGGTAACCACTTAAGCTGTGCTCTTTATCAGGCGCTACAATCCTGGAAATACTGGGTGCTAATCATTTGGGTGAGCCCCTGCTCTCTGTCATGACTCAAGCACGGGGAGAGGGAGAATAAAGTGGGTCTAGCCGTGACAAATTCAGCCCCGAGGATGTGACTCGACATAGTCCCTTGAGGAAAACAACGGTAAAAAGGACAGCACCTGTCACAAATTGCTCTTGAGTTTGTTGATGTCATGCCCTGTCTGGCCCCTAGTTCTAGTGACTTGATTCTTGTCAAAAATCCCTGCTCAGTTCCTTTGAGACTGCAGCCTTTTCCCCGAAATCCTGCCCTAACCCTCGACCTGGAAGCAGATCTTCCTCAGCCTGAGATGGTTCTACAATCCGCTGAAACTCGACTTCCCCTCCCTGAGGTCCCCAGCCACCTGTGCGCTTCCATCTGACCTGTCTCTGGACCAAGCATCACCCAAGAATTCCTTCTGACCAATGTCAAGAGATCTAATCATTCCACCTTGTGGAAGACATACAGTGTCAGGGAAGCGTCTCGAGGAGCAGTGAAAGGCAAACCCCTGTGCATGCCCCTTTCCATCGGACACTCTGTCACATGTCACAGTGGCCTGGAATGTTTTTGAGTTCCCATTGCACCTCTAGGAACTAGAGGCTAGAGGTAAGGTCCTTGATATTTCATAGAGCCTCTGGAAGTACATCAGAATAGAGTTGAGACAGAATATTAGAAACTTTCAGAATGAGAATCATAATAATAGCTATGGGTTGTTGAATGCTTACTCTCTTCTGGATAGTGTTCTAAGAGCTCACACTACGATGAGGCACTTTAATAACCTGCATTATATAGCTTAGGAAACTGAGACACAGAGAGGCTAAGTAACTTTTCCAATGCCACACAGCTGACCAGTGGCAGAGCTGGGTTCAGGCTTGTTTTTATTCTCAGGAAGCTAAATACACTCTGGATTCATTAGGCATCTATGAGGGCCTGGGGTAGGAACAGTTTGATGAGTAGGGGCTGCATAGGCAAAGCAGCCCCCGTGCTTCCTAATACCTTCCCGGGAACACACAGGATACCCCAGGTGTTCATGAATGAATGGAGAATGTTTTGCTCCCATTCAAACAGAAAGACATTTTCATTATTACCGGGGTTGTACTGCCGTGTCATTTTGCCAGTTTTTATATTAGTGTGACAATCAACGGTTTAATGTGGACTTAGCAGATGATCTGGTAATGTCAGAGGAGCATTGGCCAAGAAGGTTGGAGTGCTTGGGATGACCCTTGGGTGCCCAGCCTTCGCTAAGGGAGGAAGCAGGTGTGAGCTGGCACTAAGAGGCTTTCTCCACTATTTTGGCCCAGGGACTGCTTGAGGCTAAAAGAGAATCCAAAATGTTCACAGCAGTAGTACTCAGCATAGTCAAAAAGCGGAAATAATCCAACAGCCCATTAACAAATGACTGGATAATCATAATGTGGTCTCTCTATACAATGGAATATTATTCAGCCATAAAAAGGCAGGAGGTACTGATACATATTATAACATAGATAAACCTTGAAAACATTATGCTAAGGGGGGAAAGCCAAACACAAAAGGACAAACGTATTCTTTTATTTCTATGGAATGTCCAGAATAAGAATTGGCAGGTCCACTGAGACAGAAAGCAGAGCTGAGGGAGGGAGGAAGTAGGGAGTAACTGCTAATGGGCCTAGGATCTCTTTTGGAGGAGAGAGAAATGTTCTGAAATTAGAGAATGTAGATAGTGGCACCACTTCGTGAATGTACATAAACCACTAATAGTGTGCTTCAAAAAGGTGAATATGCTCTATGGCTTTATGTCTCAGTAAAATCAACCAATCAAACAGACAAAAAACGAGAACAACAAAAAAATCAGAACAGATTTCTAGTATTGAAAATCCAAGTCCCACTGGGTCACGGTCGAGCAGTGTCAAAATATGGGCCAGGGGATCAGCTCCCTCTGCTCCCTCCTCTGTCCCAGGGAAGCTCATGCCCCGTCTAAGGAGAATTCCCAGCACCCTGGCCTCCAGGGGCTATGGAGCCATCACATCCCAGAAGGACAGGGCACTGACATATAACGATGCCTGGAATAAGTTTGCCGGCTCTCTTAATAGGATTGGGGAGAGGGGGTGCAGAGGCGATGCCAGTGTCTTAAGCCACAATAATGCTTGTTTTCTCTTTCCCCTTTTGTTTATTTGCATTTTAAAAAAACACCTCTCCTTGCCACAAGTGAAAGGACCTAAACCGAGCCAGTAGCCTGTTGTGGACCGACTACTACTCCACGGTGTGGCTGGGCTTTTGGCTGCTGCCCTCTTTGGGGCTCATAATTGCCCAGGGAGGATAGCAGACAGGGTTCGTGGGCTGCATTTAAGGATAAATCCTAAGTCCAGCCTTGAGAATTCACGGACTATATGGAGCAGTGAGATAATGAATGTGAAAAGCCTCCAGGTAAAAGATGGTTATAGCTAAGCATTCCCTCCTCAGTAGGGAGCGCGGTATAGGTCTCTCTCTCTCCCTCCCTCCCCCTCCCTCCCC
>PVJN01022576.1:0-33266 GCA_004026805.1 Lasiurus borealis | reverse complement strand
GCTACCTCCTGGGTCAGAGAACCCCCTCATCCCCACTCACAGTTCAATTCAACCAGCGTTTTCTAAGTGCCCCATGTGCCATGCACTGTGCCAGGTGCTAAAGACATGACCAAGACCACTCTGTCCCCGCTCACCCGCCACCCTTTGTTCCGGTGTTGCTGACAGTAATGGGAGAACTTGCTTATGGGGGTCTCCTCCAGGCCTCTGAAGTCACCCGGCCCCGTCTCCTTCGATGGAGCGGGTGGGAAGGGGGAAGTAGAGATTTGCCCAAAGGCATTGCTAAGGTAGGTCTGGGGCCCCTTCCTTAGAGAAGTCCCGCTGACTCCCAGACATCCGGAGGCCTCTGTCCCTCTCCTTCCTAACTTTTATCACAGTATGTAGCTATGGGATTATTTGTGTGACCGTTTGTTTAACATCTGCCTCCTCTGTTGGATGTAAGCCCGGAGCCTAGCACGGTAGCTGGTGCACAGGGCACAGTCTGTTATATTATTGACTGAAAGACTGCTGTGACATCCGCTGCCCATTCAGCTGGCTTTGGCGGGGGCTGGGGGCTTGAAGGCCATCTCCCTCACGGGATATACTGATCCTCGCTCCCTCCCTCCCGTCCTGCAGGCTGCTGCCGGGCTCCAGTGGATGCCATCGCGGCCACTGCCACCCGATGTCCCCGCTGGAGGCCAACCAGGAACCTCAGGGTTCAGCAGGGACTCACTCCTGGGGTGGAAAACCCAAGTGATTATTACTTTTCTACCGTTCTCTGTGGGGAGTGGGCACAGCTATGGCCGGTGAGGAGCCGCTGCCCACCTATTCCCCCCAGAGGAGCTAGGCTGTGCGCCCTGAGCGGCTGCAGACAGGACGGCAGGTCAGCTGCCCCTCACTCCCGGGAAGCGGGTGGCCTTCTTGGCTTTACCGGGAGATGCTGGGTGGATTGGGAGTGGAGCCTCTGCCGCTCCGTTCTGTGGGGAAAATGGAGGGCAGAGTAAGAGACGGCGTTCTTTCCCAGAACCCTCCCCACCGCCATCCTAAACCCCTCACCGCCATTCCAGTTTTCTGGCCCCTCAGCCATCTTTGGGCAGAGGATATTCTAGAACAGCGGTTCTCAACCTGTGGGTTGCGACAGATATTTACATCACGATGCATCACAGTAGCAACATTTCATGGTTGGGGGTCACCACCACATGAGGAACTGTATGCAAGGGTCGCGGCCTTAGGAAGGTTGAGAACCACTGTTCTAGAAGGTAAAGGGGTGGGCTCGGGGAAGGAAGGCGGACCTAAAGCAGCTGGGAAGGGAGAGGGAGTGGGAGGGGACACTTGTTGGCACTGCAGGAAGTTCCACTCCACCCACCTTCCCACTCCCTGCCGGGCTGGCTCTGGCTCTGGCTCTCACCACAGTTTTTGCGCTTTAAGCCGCACCAACCATGCCCTCAACTCCTAGTGTCCTTCCTGTGTAAATCCTACTCCTGCCCAACGACCCACTTTCCAGAGCACCCGTGTATGTATCTTGTTTGTCTTTTTGTACTGATTGTGTTTTGCATTGTAGTAGAGTTTTAAATTTTTTAAAATAAAAGTGTAATAAATGGCATTGAGAAGTACTCACTTCCTATTTCTGCCTGCTGGAGTGAGGGTTCTTAGGGGTTGGAAAAGCTCGGGCGTCCTGTTTAGGTTGAGCTGGAGACAGGATGGAAACCCAGGCCGCCCTACAGCCAGGGAGCAGCGCTGTTACCCCACGAGACCAGGGATGGTTTTTCCCGAGGCGCGATTGTGAGGGAAGAGCTCAGGAATTCCAGCAGCCCCATTCAATGATTCTGGCATAATCCCCAAACAGAAACACAAATTAATTCCATGTCCTTATTCCAAAGAAAATGATCCTAACAAAAGTGTTATTACCAGGTGGGGGTATAGCTCAGTGGTAGAGCATTTGACTGCAGATCAAGAGGTCCCCGGTTCAAATCCGGGTGCCCCCTCTGCACACCCAGGTTTTTCCAGTTTTCTTGGTTCTGCGGTCCATTTCTGTAACCCTCTTAGGGGCGACAGGAGATTGCCGCCTCGGGCCCTGCCCTACCCTTTTGCAGTCACGGAGGACGGAGACCCAGCCCCTGCCCAATCCCACTTACGAGCGTGTCTGAGAGTGGAATGCATTGCGAGAGGGGCCTTGGCCCTTCCGGTTGACCCACGCGGACTGCAGCGTGTCTGAGCGTGGAATGCATCACGAGGGAGGACTTGGACCTTCGAGCTGACCCCTGCGGACTGTACATAAGGCCCACTCTGCTCGGTGGGGGCAGGTGGGCACACTCCCAGGTCGGCCTGGCCGGTGGTGGAGGGCAGTTCTTAGGGAGGGAGGCTTAGTTTCTACGGGCGAGGCTCAGGCTAGGGAAGGAAGGCCCCCAGAAACCCGCTAACGGCGTAGGAAGGAAAGAGGGGCGTTGAGCAGCAGGAACGGGGCGATAGCAGGGCAAAAAGAAGGGGATCCCGGCTCAAAGGAACTCCTGGAAGTGAGAGATCTCGAAAGATCTGCAGGGACTCCACCTGCTCAAAAATTGCTTTTTTCTTTCACCATCAGTAGACGCCTTTAGCTCAGAAAACAAACCCTGCATTCAGATGGGCACTCGTTTGAGATTTGTAGCCTTTCCCGCTACTGCAAACCTTGGATCCCATCTCTCTCCGCAGCTCCTCCTGGCGCCTCGTAGAAGCCGTGTTAAGTAGCTTTCCGCAGCGGCGTTGCTGGCAGAGGGGGTATAGCTCAGTGGTAGAGCATTTGACTGCAGATCAAGAGGTCCCCGGTTCAAATCCGGGTGCCCCCTGCCTGGTTCTTTTCAGAACGCACGCTCGGTCAATCTAACAACACTTTTCTTTAAAGCTTTTCCCACAATTTTATATTGAAATTTCATGTGTTACCTCTCTTTTTAGCAAACAAAAAAGCGACGAGAGCTCAAGAAACAATAATTCTGTTAACAGTGGCTCTCAATTACGATCCCGGGGACCAGCACCACCACCTGGGGAAATGGCAGTAATGCAGGCTCTCGCTCTCATCCCAGAACTACTGAATTAGAAACCTGGGGGGTGGTGCCCGGAAATCTGTTTTAAAATCAGTTCCCCAGGTGATTCTGATGGACGTTCACGTTCTGCAGGTTTGCATTTTCAAACGTGTACATGTTATTTGTTCCTGATTATTTCCAGGTCGCTGTTTCAGGCTGAGCCCTGGTAGACCTTTTAAAACACAGACTGCGAGGCACCCCGAGCTGGGGAATGCACACAGAGACGCAGCCGGAGCTGCGGTCCCATACGTCCTGGGGCCCCTCAGAAGGTAGGTGCTTCCCAGGAGGTAGAGGCGGGAGAAGTGGACCAGCGAGCCGAAGCCGGAGTCGGTGGACCGCGTCCGGGGGCAGCTTCGGGAAAGTGAAGGAAACCGCAAAGCACGCGCGTGGCGTGTCGCCCCGGGGCCACTAGGTGGCAGCAAGCAGCCGGAGCTGCAAGCGGCGGCCCATTGGATCCTCTTGGACTAGAGTCTGCAAAGTCGGGGCTCCCTTTAGCCCAGCAGGAGTTGCAGGCAGGCCTCGCCTTGGTGCGCCGGAAGGGAATGGAGGGTTTAGGATTGGGGGAGCTCATTTTTCTGGGGGACCCTGGGTCCTGAGGGTGAAGGACCTGGGATTCTGAAAAATCAGAGCGTCTTGAGTTCTATTATTATTATTATTATTATTATTCCAGCTCACATTGCTCCTTCTCTGGTCCCCACGCCTGTCCCTCCTCCTGGGGACCCCCCTCCCTCCCAGAGACGCTGGGTCCACACGCCTCTGCGATTTTCCAGCTCCCAGACCCCCGGCCCGTAGAAGCGAGGGGGGTCCCCCCACGCCCCGCTCCCCCGTTCCCCGCCCCTCGAACTGCTCGCTGCCACATGAAGTAGGTCACGGGCTGCCTTCCGAGTCCTGACCTGGTTTCTCGCCGTCCGTCTATTAAATCTCCCCAATTGCGGGTATTTTTATTCTGTCCTGGAAGGAAAAAGAAAAAAAAACCTGTCCCCAGAGCCTGCTATGCGGCAGAGCCGGGGGGTGGGTGGTTGTGGGGGGGCAGGTGGTTGGGGTGAGCTGTCTTCCTGCTCTGGGGCTGGCTTTAGAGCCTGGGTCGCGCCCCCAGAAGGCCTGGGGTCCCCAGAAAGAAAGGGGGGGGCGGGCTACCTTCTAGGAACGGGGAGAGGCCCGATCTCTTTGAAATCGAGGGCGAGCCAGGCCCCCTCCACCCACGTGCGCTGGGCTGGGGGGCACCCCAACGCGGTGCTGGGAGTGGGGGTTCGCGGGGCAAAGTGGGCAGCAGCCCCGGGAGGCAGTGGGACCCAGGCATCCGCTGGGCCAGGAGCTGTGGGTCTGGCTGTCCGGGGAGATTCCGGGGTGGGGAGGGCCCCCCCCAGAACTCCGAGGGGGCAGCCCCGAAAGCCGGACACACCCGGTGGAGCTGGGGGGCCTGGGGTGGGGTGGCCGGAGCCCGGGGCGGAGGAAGGGGTGCGGGTCTCCCCGCTGCTCTCCCCGGGGCCGTGCAGGAAGGGGGGCGGGAGGCGGGGACCCAGGCGCGGAGTGGGGGTGCAGCTGATGCTCTTGGGGGGGTTCTCTCCGCCCCGGGGCCCCCGCCCGCCTCCTCCACGCCCTCCCGACCCCCTGCGCGCGCGGGGAGCGGCGGCGGAGCGGGGGGAGGGCCGGGAGCCGCAGCTCCGCCCGCCCCGCCCCCCGGGAGCTCCCGGCCGCGCGCGCCCCGCTCCCCGCTCCCGCCGCCGCCGCCTCCCGGGCCCCGCGCTCCGCCGCCGCCGCTCCCTCCGCCGCCGCCTCGGGGACCGCGCTGCCCGCCGCCCGGCGCCACCATGCGGGGGCGGCTCTGGCTGCTGCTGCTGCTGCTGCGGGGCGCGGCGCGCGCGCTGAGCCCCCCGCCCGGGGCAGGTAGGACGGGGACCTGGCCGGGGAGGGGGGCCGGGGCGGGAGGGGCAGGTACCACCGGCTGGGGGAGCCCGGGTTGGGGATGTGTGTATATGGGTTGTTTTTTTGGGGGTGTTGGTGTCCGCAGGAAGCCAGGAACTCTTGGGCTGTGGCCGCTGCACAGGGACCCCACTTTCCAAACGCACAGGGTGGCAGTGAGGTGGAGGCATCAACACTTGTCTTCCTGGAAGGCAGGAGAGGTCCCCCTGGAGAAGGGGCTCCCCAAGGCAGGCAGAGGGCTGTGGTCCACAGAGGACAGTGTGGGGGGGGTGTGTTCCAGGACCCCTGGCCACAGGGCGCAGGCTCCTTCCGAAGAGATGGGGACTGTGCCGGCTTTGCCTCCTCTTCCCTTCCCCACCTCCACCCCCAGCTGACCCGGGCTGGCGCCGAGTTGGGTTTGGGGGGTGGTGGTGGGAGCAGTCCGGGGGGGACGGGGGAGACCCACCGTCTCCCCCAGAGGAGGGGAAGGGGCCTGGGACGGGAGCCTCTCTCTCCCGGTCTGGCCCCTGGAAGCCGCCCTGGGCCCGGGAGGAAGCCACTGGCTGCTCCCCTGTCCCCCGGCCGCCCTCCGCCCTCCCGGCCTCTTGCCGCCCCTGCCCTGCCCTGCCCTGTCCTGCGGCCTTCAGCTGCCCTGGCTCTAGACCGGGGCTCCTGTCTGCACCCTCCTCTTCCCCTACCCCCGTTTCCACCGGCGTCTCTCCCTCCTGGAAGTCCTTTCTGAGGTCTGCCCCGCATCTCCCGTGTTAGGAAAGAACCATTTCCCACAGGCGACTTTCAGTTCTCCTCCTCACCCAGACCACCTGGGCTGGGAGGTGGGTAACTGGCAGGCAAACCGCTGGGCAGAGAGGATCAGGCAGAGAGAGCTCTCTGCCTCACTGGCATGGGGTCCCTCGGATGGGACAGAGCATGTGTGTGTGTGTGTGTGTGTGTGTGTGTGTGAAGAGGCATGTTGCAGTGGGCCGCCAGTTCAGGGACATGCTAGCATCAGTGTCTGTGACCGCATTCCTGACTTCAGGGGTCCCGTCCGCAGCTGGTGAAAGGCCAGGTGGGGCAGGGGCTGCTGGGGGAAATGTGGGCAGAGAGCAAGGGAAGCCGATGTGGCCAGAGGCTGCGGGCGGGAGGCAGGGGGTGGGGGGAAAAGGGGGTGCAGAGCCACCACCTCTCAGGGGCCCACCCAGCCAACGGCCAGAGGCTCGGCTTCTGTGCCCCCCATCTCACTTGCTGTGTGACCTTGAGCAAGTTACTTTCCTTCTCTGGGCCTCTGGCCTCGTTACACAGTGAGGCTGCTGCGGGCCAAGTCTCTGACCCTTGGTGGTGAGATCCTGACAGATCTTCCTTTTTCGAGGAGTGTCGTCTCTCTTCTGACTTGTTGTGATATGTCTGGGTGACTGATGACTTTAAAAACAAACAAACCCACAATATAAAAAGGAAGAGGTTGGACAGGCCAGTGTTCCAGCTCCATTACAGCCCCAATCTGTGGGCTCTTCTGAGTCGGGAGGTGCGGGGTCGCTGGGGGGGGGGGGGTCTGGATGAACTCCCACAGAATGGGAGCCCCAGGAGCGTCTGGGGAAGGGAGCTGGGAGAGAAGGGGGGTTCGGGGATGTGGCAGGCCCAGGCCTGGCTGCGGGCCGCCTCTTCGGAGCTGGTTGAGGTAGCAGAGACCCAGCAGACAGCGAATCCCGTCTCTGAGCAGAGGACACGCTGTCTTCTCCGCTTTGGCGGACTCGGCGGGAGACACGGACCCTCCCTGCAGCGGGGACGGCTGCTGGCGCTGAGGAGGCTCAGGAGCCAGAGGGAGTGGCTACGGACTCTCAGCTGAGTGTTTCCTTCCCCGAGCAGACAGGGGAGCTGAAATGGGGCAGGGGGTGTCTCTGGCAGAGAGCAGGTGTGAGGTGGGACATTCTGGGGGCGGCCAGGAAGGAGGGCCAGCCCCGCTCTAATGGGTGGTGGAGGCTGTGGACGGGTGAAAGGGCAGCTGGGAGCTGGGCCTGGCGGGGCTCCAGGGTCCTCTGTGTGGGTGGGGGTGGCTCAGGACGGAGCTGGGATCTGTCCCTGGTGGACAGGCCGCCATAGCATGAAGGTTCCTCAGACCTCAGGACGAAGCTGGCAACGCCCTAGGACTGTGGTCGGCAAACTGCGGCTCGCGAGCCACATGCAGCTCTTTGGCCCCTTGAGTGTGGCTCTTCCACAAAAGACCACGGCCTGGGCGAGTCTGTTTTGAAGAAGTGGCGTTAGAAGAAGTTTAAGGTTAAAAAATGTGGCTCTCCAAAGAAATTTCAATCATTGTCCTATTGATTGTTGGCTCAGGTGACTAATGAGTTTGCCGACCGCTGGGCTAGCATATCAGAGAATTCATCACGCGGTGATTTACTTACGGGAAGAGTTGGCCTAAGTCACAGAGGGCCCGGCTGTATTGTTAATCGTGTGTGTGTCTTCGCCAGCGGAGTCTCATGGGCACAGCGGACGTGTCCGCCCGATCACTGTTGTCACCCCAGCTCCCAGCACCCAGCACCCAGCACCCAGCACCCAGCACCCAGCAGGGCCTCAATAAACGTGCAATGAGTGAGCAAGTGAATCAGAGGTGGTCACAGATTTGCTTCCTTGGAGAGAAACATGCAGGGAGCCAAACTCTATTCTCCTCCCCTTCCCTCCCCTCCCTTCCCCTCTCCTCCCCTCCCTTCCTCTTCCTTCCCCTCCCCTCTCCTCCTCTCTCCTCCCCTCTTCTCTCTTCTCCTCTCCCTTTTGAAGCTACTTGGGGTCCCTGCCTGCCAGTCCCTGTGCCTCCTGCCCTCTCCCAGATGAGGTCCTCGGAGGGACCCGCCGGCAGCAGGAGGAGAGAGGGTGCGGGATGGGGGGCTTTGCCTCGAGGAGGCAGAGGTGCCGCTCAGGGTCCGGGGCCTGTCTGTCCCAAGCCCCCGGAAAGTCAGTCCTCATGTGAGACCCGGGGAGGCCGGACCCCCGGGCGGCTGTGTGTGCGTTACTTTCCTGAAGACCGAAGCCACCTGCCAAGGGGAGGTCTTAGCATCCATCTACCAAGGCGGCGGCTGAGCCGAGAGCCTTTCCGTCTGTCCAGGGGTGCCGCCAGTGAGGGGTGATGCAGGCCCTTCTCCCGCTGTCTGATCCCAGCCCGGCTCTTCTGTGCGGGGACCTGAAAGCGAGCTTCCAGGGGGGCCTTGCGCCAAGGGGAGGCCTGTCAGCCTCGGGGCTCGGTACTCGGGGCATTTAAAGGTCCTCCCTGCCCTCCTTTTCCTGCCCGTTCTCCCTCCCTTGGTCCCTTCCTCCCTCGCTTCCTTCTTCCCTTCCATCCCGATCTCTGAGCTTACCGAGTACAGTGGTACCTGGAGATACGAGTTTAATTCGTGCCGTCACCTTGAGGTGTGGGAAACTATGAGACGCTCGAGTCGCGGTAAACTGGCGGGTCGTGTGCAGCCGGCCGATCCACGCAATTACTCCTATCTCAAATGTTGCTCGTATTTCAAAGCAAAAATCACTAGCTCGATGGCTCGTATCTCAAAAATCTCGTATGTTAGGGCACTCGTATCTCGAGGTACCACTGTATTTGCTCTGCGCCAGGCACCTGGAGCCCACAGATACGCAGGCAGCAGTGATATGTTGCGATCGATCGGTCGGGGCCGGGGTGCCACAGGAATGAAGCATTCTGGGAGAGGGGAGAGAGATCGGGGTGCGCTGGGAAGAAGTGGCATCTCAGGCGACCGGAAGGATGAGCCAGAGCTCCTTGGGGAAGGGCGCATTAGGGAGCAGGGGGATCTGGCTGAGACACTGTTGGGTGAGGCCTGGCTTCTCGCCCTCACTCACAGAGACAGGCGGGGTGCATTAGGGGGTCCGGAGGCTGCAGAGGAAGCAGGAAGCCAGGCCCGGGCCTCAGACGCTGGGCAGAGCCGCTGAGCCTTCAGCTGGAGGCCTGTGGCGAAGGGGTGCCTGGGAGAGCTGGCATCCAGTTTGTCCCCCGGAGGCGCTGGCGGGCAGCGGGGAGCCGGCTGAAGGGCATGAAAGGTGGAGGCAGAGGCAGCTGCCGGGCCGAGTGGTGGTTCTGGGCCTGGGTGATGGGTGGGGGAGGGTGGCTTGGACCGGGCCCTGGGGTGGCATGACCTGGCCTCCTGCAACCAGCCCATTGCTTCCTGCCCCGGAGCAAGGCAGGGGCGTGTGAAGGGGGCTGGGGCACTATCACTTCCTGCCCCCGCCGAGAGGGGGACAAGGTCTCCCGGGCGGCTCCCAGGGGCAGGTGCAGGGGTTCTCAGAGCCGGGCATCCAGGCACCCAGCCCATGGGCTAGGCCTGCCCCCGCGCTGCCCCTGAACTTGGGGCCGCGGCCTGGCTTTCTGTGATTTGACAGACCCTGGAGCCAGCCGTCCTGAATGCAGATTCTGCCTCGGGCTGGCGGTGTGACCGTGTGTGTGTGTGTGTGTGTGTGTGTGTGTGTGTGGAGGGGGAGAGGGCATTCCTTAACATGGTTGTGCCTCGCTTTCCCAGTTTGTAAACTGGACCGAAACCTACCACCCACCTCCTAGCTTGTTCTGGGGATTCCGTGAGCTCACGTGTGCAGAGTACAGTGGTACCTCGAGATACGAGTTTAATTCGTTCCGTAACCTTGAGGCGTGGGAAACTATGAGATGCTCGAGTCGCGGTAAACTGGTGGGTCGTGTGCAGCCGGCCAATCCGCGCGATGACTCCTATCTCAAATGTTGCTCGTATTTCAAAGCAAAAATCGCTCGCTCAACGGCTCGTATCTCAAAAATTTCGTACATTAGGGCACTCGTATCTCGAGGTACCACTGTACTCGGAGCAGGGCCCGCCTTTCTCTGGCGGCGAGCTGTCACTGTCACAGTCACTGTTACTCCTGTGACATCCCGCTCGTCCCCGCGCGCCGTGCGGCCACGGGTGGCTGAGGGGATGAATAGAGGAGCAGTGTGTTCTGGAAGCTTCTCGCCCTCACCCACACGCAGAGGCTCTCCCACGCCAGGCGGAGGTGCAGCAGGGAGCAGCCGAGGTTCGGAGAGGTGTGTAACACAGGCGTGAACACACAGGGAGGAAGCCGGGGCCTGCGGGCCAGTCCGAGCATGTGTGTGTGCGCACGCATGCACACGTGTGTATGCACAGGCACGTGGGCCCTTGCACACACACACGTGAGCCGCCAGCTGTGCTGGATCCCTCCACGGGCTGAGGGGATGATGTCCTGTCCCTGCCAGCTGGGAGGGGGAGGGTGGCAGGGAGACGGAGTGTGTGGTTTGGGGAGGGAGGGAGGGCAGGATTGAGGACCAGGCCAGGGGAGGGCCAACCCCTGTCTGTCCTTGGCCCTGGCCTCCTTCCGGGACTCGCCTTTGACCCCGAGCCTCTGTTTAGAAAACCTCTCGTAAGCCTGATTGCTGTCCCCATGTTCGTGATGAGGAAACCGAGGCTCAGAGACATAAACCGATGGGTCCCAGGCCGAACAGCGTGTGGGTCCAGATGTGTCCTCCCCAGCCCCACCTCTGGCTGGGCTCCCCCTCCCTGCCCTCTCCCCGGACCCTGGGCCCCCACCACCCAGGCCCCCTCCCGTCTCAGCTGCAGGATGGCGATGCCAGCCGATCCGGGCATCCCCGCCCAGGCCGCCGCGCCCCTCTGCTCGCTCTGCACATGCGCCTTTCCTGCCCTGGCTCCCGCCCAGGACCGAGGGCTGCTCTGCTCGCAGGAGGACTCGGGGGGCCTGGGCACCCCGGCCCAGCATACACAGTCCTGCTTCCAGAGGCGGCCGCGGGCCGCACCCGAGGAACGCCGGCAGCCCTGGCGCGGGGTGAGGACCAGGGAGGGGCAGGCCGCCCGCCAGCGCCGGGCGCGGGGCCATCGCGGCCAGCGGGCACCGTGGGGAAGGGGCCGGAGGCCGCCCCTCGCCCCGGCTCCCCCGGAGCATCTGGTTGCGATTAGGGGCAGAGGAGAGAGCGGGGCCGGCCGGGGTCCAGCAGGCGCCAGCCGCCAAGAATGACTTAATTGGATAAAATGTCTAATGACAAACCGGAGCCTCGCAGCGCAGCGTCCTGGCCCGGCCCCAGCCTGGCCCCGGCCAAACCTGGTCCCGGCCTCGGTGCTCGCTGCCTCCCGCGCTGCCTCCGGCTCCTGTGCTCAATCGTGCGGTGACGGAGCACCTCGTGCTGGCGAGGCACCCGGGACGCCCGTTTGCAGGAGGCGGGGAGTCCCGGGGCCGCAGGGAGGCCGGCGGGCAGGCGGGCGGGCGGTGACGCGGCCAGTGGAGGCTCCAGCTCCATCCGGGAGCTCCGGGGAGTGGGTGGAGGGAGGCCCCTGGCACAGGGTGCGCCTGGCATGGACGCCGGTTGCAGGGACCAGCAGATGCTCTGGCCTGGCGGTCTGTGTCCCGTACACGCTCCCCTTGTAGGGTGGCTGTTGGCGTGACCGTACAGGACACAGCTTTGTCCGTCTTTCTGGAATGGACAAGCCTGGCCGCTGTGCCTTTTAGGATGAATCGAACGAGGGAACTGGAGGGAATGCTGGGCGCAGGAAGAGCTGCTGAATGCCTGGGTGCCAGCACTTTCCAGTCCTGTGCGTGGCCTGTGTCCTGACCAGGAATGGAACCAGGACCTCCTGGGTCATAGGTCAGTGCCCATCCACTGAGCCACCAAGACTGGGCCAGGGCTTCTCAATAGGCACCCTGGGGATCATTTAAGAATCCCATTGCTCAGGCCGAAACCAGTTTGGCTCAGTGGATAGAGTGGCAGTCTGCGGACTGAAAGGTCCCAGGTTCGATTCAGGTTGAGGGCATATACCTTGGTTGCGGGTGCATCCTCAGTAGGGGGCGTGCAAGAGGCAGCTGATCGATGTCTCTCCTTGTCTCTCATTGATGTTTCTAACTCTCTGTCCCTCTCCCTTCCTCTCTGTAAAAAAATCAATAAAATATATTAAAAAATACATTTATAGAAAAATAAAAGAATCCCAATGCTCAGGCCGAACCACGGACTGCACTGCACCAGAGCCTCTGGGATGGGACACAGGCATCAGGGATTTTTTTTTTTAAAGATTCTGGATGATTCCAGTGCAGCTGAGGTTAAGAGTCATCACCGGCTTTGGAGGCAGGTCTCAGTGGGTTTGAAACTTACCTGCTGTGTGACCCTCTCTAACCTCTGGGAACCGGATTCCTGTCTGTGACATGGAGAGCATCCTCTCTGCGGTGGGGGGTTGGGGTGAGGACTAAAAGAGTCACGTGTGCAAAGGGCGTGGAGTGGAGCTGGGTGCCTGTCTCTGAGCGCATGTGGCTGCCTCCCGCCTGGTAGTCAGTATCCCCAAAGGCTGTGGTGCCTGGTAGTCAGTGTCCCCAAAGGCAGTGGTGGCAGGGGGATGGGGACAGGGATGGGGCAGGGTCTCTGCAGAGTGAGTGGGCTGCTTCCCCCGCCGTCCTTCCCTCTGGGCTCCTAGCACTCACCTTCCTGTCCCCTCTCCCAGGTCAGGATGCGGGCCACGCCTCCGGATGGGCCGCCACAGGGACCTTGCCGGGCTGGAACCGGAGAGCCCGGGAGAGCCCCGGGCAGGGCTCGGAGCCGGACCGGACCCAGCTGAGTCAGGACCTGGGCGGAGGCACGCTGGCCATCGACACCCTGCCGGATAACAGGACCAGGGTGGTGGTGAGTGCGGGGGGACATGGAGGGGGAGGGAAGTGTGTGTGTGGGGCATGTACGTTGGTAGAAACACCTGTTCTTTGCGGTGGCCCTGAGGTCAGTGTGGGGCTGGGGATCTGGAGGGGGTGGAAGGAGGCCCAGCCGGGTGCATGATGTCTTGGCGTCTCACGCGTGACGCAGCTGCCCGCTGCCGGGTGGACCAGAGAGGCCGGGTGGTTTGCTCAGAGACGCACAGCGGGTCGGGACACCGGGCACTGCCCTGCTGGGGGCCTCCAGCAAAAGCCGAATGAAGGGGCTTCCCGGTCGCATCCAGCTGCCAGCTCTGGCCCCTCCCCGCCTCCTCTCCGGCCATCGGCGGACCGGGGTCCCCGAGGGGTTCATGGCCGGAACTCAGAGCAGAGGAAGCAATGGGGGCAAAGTCCCCGGAGGGCCTGCCTCTGCCTGGGCCCCTCTGGGGCGGGGCTGCTGGAGGTCAGGGGATCCAGGCCAGGAGGCAGTGCTGGCCTCCAGCTGGCCTTTGGGGGGCCTCGGGATATGTGTGGGTGCGTCTACATTCACGTGCGCGTGTTGGCAGGAGTGTGTCTGCATGGGTGTCTGAGGGGTGTGGTGATGATGTACATGTTCCTGGTTGTCTCCATGAGCTCTTGTGTCTATCATGAGTGAGTGTGTGTGTTCATGTGAGTACGTGTCCATGTGAGTGTGTGTCCATGGAGTGTGTGTCCATGGAGTGTGTGTGTGTCCATGGAGAGAGTGTGTGTGTGTCCATGTGAGTGTGTGTGTGTGTCCATGTGTGTGTGTGTCCATGGAGAGAGTGTGTGTGTCCATGTGTGTGTGTCTATGGAGTGTGTATGTGTGTGTCCATGGAGAGTGTATGTATGTTTCCATGGAGTGTGGCTGAGAGTAAAGGGGGTGGGTTCTCCGGATGCTAAAAAGCTACGAAACGAGCTGGAACAAGAGGATGTGTTTCTCAGTGTATATTTCTTTGTTTTCCTAACATTTTAAAAACCAAGGTTTACAGATGGCCAGAACTGTCAAATAACACTAAGATTAAAAACAAGGCACCCGCTCTCACCCCCCAACTCAGAGGGGGCTAGGCCTTGGGGTCTCTGCAGGTGGTGCCCTCCCCACGTCTAAGCACCCCTGGTGTTCTCTGCCTCCTGGTGAACCCGCTTACACACCGCGTGTTGACAGCCTGCTGTGTAGATGACCTGCCTTTTACACCCCCCCCCCCAATATTCTTGTTAAACCACGTGCTCTGCTCTCTGCCATGATAACCACGGGGATATTGCTCACCGCGAATCCAAGCAGGAGGAGAGCACGGTGGCCTTTCTCACTCACCTTTCCTTTCTCCTGGGTCCTTCCTCCCTGCCTGCTGAGTTTTCTGTGCTTCCTGCAGCTCGGGATTCTTACACACCCATTGGCCTGGCTGCGAGAGACCCCAGGCTCAACACTGAGTCTCTGTGCTAAACCCACAAGACAGAAAACAACACTTCATAGCTAATGTAGTTACAGTTCAACCTCTCCCAGGAGTGCAGTCTTAAACCAGTCGGCTTGGAATGGCCAGGCCAGCTCTCATGAGGAAAACCGCTTGCTAGGTCCCCTGCCATCCCTGGAAAGAACAATCCACTCCTGGTTAGAAACCCCTTCTATGTGCTAGCGGGGATGCTGCCCGATTCAGGAATAGTTCAATGAAACCAGTAAGATGTTTAAATTTTACTCTTGAATGTTGTTGTGTAACAGCCTCCATGATAATTTCCAGGGTAGTCAAACCTGTCCATTCCCCGCTGAACCCCCCCGGCCCCCGAAGCCTCTCCCAGTCCTGCTCCAACCTGCCTGGCTGTCCCCCTGCCTCCCCACAGCCGCTCGGACCTCTCCTTCTTCATTGCAACCTCTGGTCTCTCTCCTGTGTTGGGCGTCTCTCTCTCTCTCTCTCTCTCTCTCTCTCTCTCTTAATATATTTCTTTATTAATTTCAGAGAGGAAGGAAGAAGGAGAGAGAGAGAGAAACATCAATGATGAGAGAGAATCATTGATTGGCTGCCTCTTGCACACCCCCCACTGGGGATCTAGCTTGCAACCCAGGCATGTGCCCTTGGCCGGAATTGAACCTGGGACCCTTCAGTCCACAGGCTGATGCTCTATCCACTGAGCCAAGCCGGCTAGGGCATCTCTCTCTCTTTTTTTAAAAAAATATTTTTATTGATTTCTGAGAGGGAAAGAGAGGGAGAGAAACATCAAGGATGAGAGAGAATCATTGATCGGCTGCCTCCTGCACGCCCCACACTAGAGATCATCCCACAACCTGGGCATGTGTCCTGCCCGGGAATCAAACCGTGACCTCCTGGTTCATAGGTCGATGCCCAACCACTGAGCCTGTTCTACTGACCCTTTGTTGTTCCTGCTTCTCCTCCTCGTTTGTTTAGCTTCCTGGGAAAGGTTACTTAGGAGAGGAAATTATTTTGAGCGCTTGCCTGTCTGAAAATGCCTTCATTCCATCTCACACTTGATTGATGTTTTGGCTGAATATAGAATTCTAGATTAAAAATAATTTTCCCTCAGGCGTTTGCAGGCACCTCGCCATTGTCTTCCAGCTTCCAGTGTCACGGCTGAGAGGTCTGGTGCCACCCTCATGCCCCTTGTTGTGTGTGCCTGCTCCCCTCCTCGGGGAGCTGCCGCTGTTCCCTGCAACCTCGAGGAGGAGGCCCTGTAGCGGCCGGATGTCTGAGGGACGGTTTCAGCCCAGGGACTCCTGTTCACCGGCTCTGGGAGGCCTCCCTCTTCATTTCTTTGATCATCGCCTCCCGACCACTGTCTCTTCTTCCTACCATTTCCCTGGGTTTGATGTGCTTCCCGGGGAACAATCCTCAGACTTCCTTCTCTCTCTGATGTTGGTCTTTCCCTTTGTATTATTTTACTCAATGTCTTGAAATATATTTTTGTTGACTTCAGAGAGGAAAGGAGAGGGAGAGGAAGAGAGAGATAGAAACATCAGTGATAAGAGAGAATTGTGCAGAGATCGGATTGGCTCAGTGGATAGAGTGTCGGCTTGTGGACTGAAAGGTCCCAGGTTCGATCCCGGTTGGGGGCATGTACCTTGCTTGTGGGCACATCTCCACTGTGGGGTGTGGAGGAGGCTGCGGATCGATGTCTCTCTCTCATCTATGTTTCTGACTTTCTGTCTCTCTCCTTTCCTCTCTGTAAAAAATCAATAATATATTAAAGAGAGAGAGAGAGAGAGAATCGTTGACCGGCTGCTTCCTGCATGCTCCCTACTGGGGGTAGAGCCACAACCTGGGCATGTGCCCTGACCGGGAATCCAACTGTGACCTCCTGCTTCCTATGTTGATGTTCAGCCACTGAGCCATCCCAGCCGGGCAACCTTATTTTCTTAATGTTGCCGATCCCCTCCCCGCACTATGATATTTTTAATTTCTAAGGGCTCTCTTTTATTTTCCGATTATTTCCTTTCTTTAAAAAGGCCCCTGTTCTTGTGCCAGAGATGTAAGGTCTTCTCTTTCTAAATATATTTAAAATTAAAATGTTTCATATTTTTTCCTGCTCCCTGCATCCTTTTTTAAAAAAATATACATTTTATTGACTTTTTACAGAGAAGAGGAAGGGAGAGGGATGGAGAGCTAGAAACATCGATCAGCTGCCTCCCGCACACCTCTTACTGGGGATGTGCCCGCAACCACAGTACATGCTCTTGACCGGAACTGAATCTGGGACCCATTAGTCCACAGGCCGACGCTCTGTCCACTGAGCCAAACCGATTAGGGCTCGGCATCATTTTTTCCTTTGTTCTCTGCATTCACTGCCCGCCCCCTCTCAGTGGGGACTGTTGAATTCAGGGACATTTTCCAGGGGAGCGGCGGGTGAAGGAGGACAACAGGGTGGGGAAGCGCTTTGGGGAGAGCAGAGGCACAGAGAGCTAGGACCCTGGCACTCAGCACTCGGCAGGGAGGGGGGCTGCCCACCCAGCAAGAGCTGTGGCCGCCTCTGCCCCTCTGCCGGAGGGGGAGGGGCTGCTGGACAAGAGCTGCAGCCAGGGGTGGGGGGAGGCCCTGCCAGCCGCAGCCAGGGGGAAGGGAGCAGGGTAGCACATGCTCCAAACGCTCCCCCTCTCTGCAGCGTTTCTGTGATGGATTGATTACTCCTTTATCCCCGGCGCTGACATGGTTGGCACCATTACCGACTCTCCCTCCCCTTACTGTTTTGATATTTGGTTCATCCTATAGCTGTGTGGATTCATTTTGACTTTTAAAAACTGAGGCATTGCCCTGGCCGGTTTGGCTCAGTGGATAGAGCGTCGGCCTGTGGACTGAGGAGTCCTAGGTTTGAACCAAGGGCATGAGCCTTGGTTGCGGGCACATCTCCAGTGTGGGGTGTGCAGGAGGCAGCTGATAGATGTCTCTCTCTCTCATCGATGTTTCTGGCTCTCTCTCCCTCTCCCTTAAAAACCGGGGCGTTGAATGTTCTCTGTCGTGATGACGGAGTGTGCGGGTCGTTATGTGCTGCTCCTGGGTCCGGGCCTCGCCCTCCCCGCCCTCATCCGGGCCCTGAGGCAGAAGCACCCGCACTCACAGCCTCAGGCACTCCCCACGCTGCCTTGTCTTCTCCATCCTTCAGAACCGGGGGGCCATGGCGGGGTGAGGGAGCGGCAGGCCGGGCAGGAGAGGGCCCCTGAGCGAGGGGACACCTGCAGCTCACCCTCCCCGTCTCCCAGCTCGGCTGGGCCGTCAGTTAGGGACGGACACTTGCTCTGGGCCAGAGACCATGGCCCGAGGGCGCGTCCCGGCTGCAGGGAGGACCTCCTGTAGAGCCGGGGATGCGGCTTCTGGAAGCGATTGGTCTGTGTGGGCGTAGGAAAGGGCAGCGGGACCGGTCAGAGCCGGCGTGGCGTCAAGAGCCGAGTTTTGGGCTCCGCCCTGCACCGGCTTGTTGGGAAACTGCAGATGGAGCCGGAACGGGTTTCGCGCTCAGTCACCAAGTGTGGGAACTGCTGACGTGGGACATTCAAACCAACTCCAATGTCGGTCACTGACTGCCCGCCCGAGCGGGGGGGGGGGGGGCTTTCTCGGCACCACGTGGCTGACCTTGACCACCAGGCTTCCGTGTCCCCGGCTCCGTGGTTCCGTGAGCTGCCACACAGAGGGAGCCACCCTGGCAGGAGGTGTCTCTGACCGTGTGTGGGGCGGTACCCAGCTGTGCCCAGAAGACAGGGGGCTCAGACTTCCACCGGGGCTGGGAGAGGCCCAGGTGCCAGGCCAGGTGCCGGGACCGGCCGGGTGACCTTTGGCCTCCTGTCCAGTGAAGCCGCCGGGATCGGGACAGATGCTGGCGCGGAGGCTTAAAATAAAGTGAGGGACGTGGCTCAGCGGCAGATCAGGAGGGAAAGACGGGGCTCCGCGCTGCCTGTGGGCTGAGGATGAGTCAGGAGAGAGGAGAAGCTGCCAAGGACGGAGGTGGCGAGGCCCGCTGTGCTCATGGAAACCCAGAAACCCACGGAAACCCTGGGACCTGCGCTCAGGCCTGGGGTCCTGTGGGGTGTTTCTCAGCCTGACCGTGGGTGAGGGGCCCGGTCTCCCTTTAGATCAGCGGTTCTCAACCTTCCTAAGGCCCCGACCCTTTAATACAGTCCCTCATGTTGTGGTGATCCCCAACCATAAAATTATTTTTGTCGCTACTTCATAACTGTAATTTGCTACTGTTATGAATCTTAATGTAAATATCTGTTTTCTAATGGTCTTAGGAGACCCTGCCAGCTGTTTGCGACTCACAGATTGAGAACCGCTGCTTTAGATGGTCACCTCCAGACCAGTCTCATGCCGAAAGGTTGCAGGAGCTGGGCCGGGCGGGGGTGTGGGGGTGGGGTGGGAGGGGAAGGGGCCAGTCTGGCAGAGAGAGGGTTTGACATGGGGCTGCTTTCCAGTCGCTGAGGGGCTGCAGGGCTGGGATCGGGCCGGGGAAATAGATGGCTTTTCTCGTCCTTCCTGCACCGAATCCTCTGTTTGTTTGTTTACTTTGCCGGTCCTTCCGCTGGGACCCAGGCCCCATGTGACCGAGACTTTTCTCGCTCTGTCACCAGTGCCCTGCCCAGCCCACGGTGGGAGCTTCCCCTTTGAAGGGACCAAGGAAGTAAGGATTGTTGGTCCCCAGAGGCCTCGAAAGGGGGTGAGTGAAGGGGGCAGGTTGTGCCTGGGACCGGCTGTTGGATTCAGTGGCCTCTGAGGACCCCAATTCTACTGGCTTTTGGGTTCCCACTCATGGGTCGGAGGCTGGTCTCGGGCCTGAATCTCTAGAGGGGCCTGTGCTCCTTCCCCACTTCGAACCTGTTAGCTCTGCCCTGAGCATCATCAACCGGGAACACGGATGATCACCCCCTTCAGCACAGCCAGATCTCAACCATGCCTCCCCCCCACCCCAGGCTATGTCCCCCGTGACCTGGACGTGGGCAGCCCAGCCCTGTGGAGCCCAGCAAGGCGCCCAGCACCGCCTGCCTCTCCCGCCTCTGTGGCCAGCGTTTCTCAGAGCTGGGTCTCCTGGGCTAAAGGAAACCCAGGCTCCGCAGAGCGTGGCAGCCGAGGCGGGGCCAGAGGAGAGGGGTGAGGAGGGGATTTCAGCAGGTTCGGTTCGGTTTGGTTTGGTTTTGTCTGTTCCAGGAAGTTTCCTGGTCTCCACAGGGAAGCATGTCCACTGTTTAACCCTATCACACCCGGCCTTGCCTGTTCTCGGGGCGGATCTAGGGGCCGAGGGCCTGGCAGGTGAGCTGTCCTCCCCCTTTGGCCCCTCACCTTCCTCCCTGGCCCTCAGGGCGTCCTCTGGCTGTGGCTTCCCTCCTGGCCGGGTCCCCCTGGCCCGCTCTCGCAGGTCAGCTCCTCTGTGCAGCCTCCATCCCAGGCCTTCTCAGGCTGCCCCTCCCCTCCCCTCCCACCATCTTTCCTTCTCACCCTCTTCTTCCCCGTGTCTCTGCCCAGCCCCCTGCTCACCCCTCTGCCCAGCCCCCCCCCCTTCCCCTCCCGCCCATCCATCTCCCCTTGCTCAGCCCCTTCTGCCCGGCCCCCCTGCCCGGCCACCCCAGCACAGTGCTTCAGACCCTCCTGAGGGATCCAGCCCGCACCCCCAGGCTGAACTGACAGCTCCAGGTCAGAGCATTTCCTGGGGCTTGATTCTCACGCCCACTCCCAACCCACTTCCCAGGGGGAATGGACTCTGGTCTGAACTCACGTTTTCCAGAGATTCTCCACCGAGACCCGTTTAAGGCCCCGGGACAATTCCTCTCCTCTCCGCCCACCCAAACTCCCAGCTCACCCACCCCCAGGCAGCCCCAGTGCTGCCGAGCGCCCTGCACGGGGGTGGAGGAGTGGGGGAGGGGGGCACCCCGGCCCCAAGAGGCTGAGCGAGTGCAGTTCCTGCCCGGCCTCTCCACCCTCCCGAAGCAGGCGGTTCCAGAAGGAGGCTCCAAGGCCCCTCCGAGTCGAGGGCCGAGGGGAGACAGCGCAGACACAGGCAGAGCGAGCAGCATCCATTCTGCACCCCACGTGCCCTGCACTCACTCGGGGAGCAGTTGGGGGTGGGGTGGAGAGCCCAGAGCGGAAGATGTCTGGGAGTCAGTGTGAGGTGCGGACGGAGGGGAAGCTGTGAGTGGAACTCGGAGGAGAGAGAAGGGGGATTTTGTGACGGGAAAGGGCGTCCCCAGAGGTGGGAGTGGCACGTAGCCATGCCAGTCAGGCAAAATTAAGCCTTTTTAAAAATATATATATTTTATTGATTTTTACAGAGAGGAAGGGAGAGAAATAGAAAGTCAGAAACATCGATGAGAGAGACATCAATCAGCCGCCTCCTGAACGCCCCCCACCGGGGATGTGCCTACAACCAGATACATGCCCTTGACCGGAATCGAACCTGGGACCTTTCAGTCTGCAAGCCAACACTCTATCCACTGAGCCACATCGGTTTCGGCAAAATTAAGCCTTTTAAAGTGAAGTGTATTTAACACTCTGTCTAGTTCCAAAACATTTCCATCATCCTAAAAGGAAATATTGAAATACTATACCTTTAAAGCAATTGCTCTCCTCCCCCACCCCTCCTTTCCCCCCTGGCAACGACCAATCTGTGTTCTGTTTCTATGGATCTACCTAATCTAGAAGCTTCAGGTAGAAATGAGATCAGACGAGACAGGACCTTTTGTGTCTGGTTTCTTTCACCCAGCATACTGTTTCTGAGGCCCCTCCGCCTTTATGGTTGAACAACATCCCCTTGTTTTCCTATTCATTCACTTAATCATAGACATTGGGGCTGTTTCCTCCTGTTGGCTGTGATGAACAGAGCTGCCATGGACACTTGTATTTGTTTGCGTGCCTGTTTTCAACTATTTGGGGGTGTCTACCTCAGAGTGGAATTGCTGGGTCACCTGGGGATTGTGTGTTTAGCGTACTCAAGGTTGCACAGCTAGCGAGGGGCAGAGCCAGGACAGAAACCGAGGTCTTTTTCTGTCTTCGGTATCTGAACATTTCGCCGCTGTCTGCTCGTGGACAAAAATGAGTGACATACCGGCCTAAACAGAGGGAGCTTCTAGATCCACGCTTACGGACTTTACTGTGCGGAAGGATCTCTTGGGGGAACTAGTTCTAATGCAGTTTTGATCCAGCAAGTTGGGGGTTAGGCCCAGGGTTCTGCCTATCTGACGAGCCCCCCTTCCCCTAGGGGTGCAGATGCTGCTGGTCCCCAGGGCATCCGTGGAGGAGCAGGGCTCTAGAACAGCGGTTCTCAACCTGTGGGTCGCGACCCCTTTGGGGGTGGAACGACCTTTTCACAGGGGTCGCCTAAGACCATCAGAAAATGCAGATATTTACATCACGATGCATAACAGTAGCAAAATCTCATGGTTGGGGGGTCACCACCCCATGAGAAACTGTATGCAAGGGTCGCGGCCTTAGGAAGGTTGAGAACCACTGCTCTAGAGATATTCCTGTTGGGGTGCCCCCTCCCCCACTAATCCCATCAGCACGTCCTGGGTTGAGGCCAGCTGCCTGGAGCTGACACGCCCGGCTGGCCGGCCTCTCTGCAGGCCCTGCGGGATGCCCTTGGTTGCCTGCCCTGGCATTTCCACCTGCCAGTTGGCAGGCAGGTGATGGGCCGATGGTGACAGCTTAGCGGGGATCCCTGTCCAGAACCGCCTCGAGCTCCGCCAAGGTAAATGCTGCCCCGCTGTCAGGGATGAAGTGTTGGCAGGCTTCCGCGTGAATAATTGAGACAGAGGCGCGGGAGCAGAGACGTTTAGGATGGAGCTGGGGATGGCTCCGAGGAGGCCGCCTTCCCAATCGGATCCTTTTCCTCGAAAGACCCAGCAGCAGCAGCGTCCTCGCTCCCGCTTACCAAGCCTCTACCGTGGGGCCGGCGCTGGGCTGAGAGCTGGCCGTCGGCACGTTTTGTGGAACCCTTTCGTGGACGCGGCGAGCCAGGGCGGTGCCCGCACAGACACGCAGGGGTGGGGAGCCAGGCTCCGCACAGACTGTTTTCCTGTGGGTCCAGTGTTGGCACGTGGGTCCAGTGTCTGACGCCACGGAACCCTCAGGGTTCCCCCAGGGGCGTCCCGCGTTGCTGTGGATTGTGGGTGTGGGGAAGGAAGTCGCTCAAGGGGCTCCAGGCCCTTCTCTGTCCTTCTCCTGGAGTGGCCTCCCTCTGGTGCAGTGGTTCTCAACCTGTGGGTCGTGACCCCTTTGGGGGTTGAACAACCCTTTCACAGGGGTCGCCTAAGACCATCGGAAAACGCCAATTTTCCATGGTCTTAGGAACCAACACACCGCTCCTCGGTGTAGCAAAGTGTAGCAATGTAGTTTACTGTTGTCATAGGAAGACTGTTGCCCATGCTACACCACGATTCAAGACAAAATTTCATTTATTTGTCATTAGAAATAAATATTTCACAATATAGAATTACATATTGTTTTTGTGATTAATCCCTATGCTTTAATGATGTTCAATTTGTAACGATGAAAATACATCCTGCCTATCAGATATTTACATGACAGTTCATAACAGTAGCAAAATTTCAGCTATGAAGTAGCAACGGAAATAATTTTATGGTTGGGGGTCACCACCCCGTGAGGAGCTGTCTTAAAGGGGCGAGGCATTAGGAAGGTGGAGAACCGCTGCTCTGGTGGGATTTATGGACGGAGCTCCCATGGAGGATGGAAGCAGGGATTTAGGGCCGAAGATGTTTGAAATCACAGCATCACGTGGTCTGGCTTGTGCTCCCAGGCCCTCTGCGAGGTCGGGGGCAGCATGATCAGGGGCTGCAGGGCTAGAGGGGAAGTGCCACCAGGTGGGGAGAACGCCACACCACGTGACTCTCGTCTGGGGGTCTCTCAGGAAGCCGGCAGCTTGCTGCTCGGTTTGGACCCTCCCCTGACCTTGCTCCCCTGGCATGTTGCCAGTCATGTGGCAGACCCCCTTGGAGGGTGAACAGGGATGGGGGGGCAAAGAGTGGGTTCCTGTGACTCCCATGTGGGCCCTTAAGCATTAAACTCCCAGGACAACGAGATTTGGCCTCTCACCTACAGCCAGGCCTCAGCCGGGGTTGAGCGCCAGGCCCAGAAAAGCAGCAAAGCTGGGGCTGACCTCAGGCCCAGCTGCATTGACTAATGACCCCTGATCTGGAGCCGAGCTGACCAATCAGCGGAAACCTCGGCCCAGAAAGGACACACCTGGAACGCTGATGAATATTCTATGGGGTTACCCTTAAAAGCCCTTAGTGTGGAGCACCAGCTAAGAGCCTGCCCCCACCCTAACTTCCCCTCTGCTCCTCCTCCCCCCGGCAGGTCACCATCGATTCCTCTCCAAGCTCCAGGCCCCTTTCTCTGCAATTTATTTCCTGAGCCCATCTCTTCTGGGGCTCACTTCTAGCTCTGTGGCTTTCTAAGTAACATTTCTCTCATAAAAAGCAGTTAGTAGCAGCAGCAGAGATTGACTTTGTAGAATCAAGAAAATCTTGGGGGCCAAGACTGGTTTGGCTCAGTGGATGGAGCGTCGGCCTGTGGACTGAAAGGTCCCAGGTTCAATTCCGATTGGGGGCATGTACCTTGCTTGCGGGTACATCCCACTGTGGGGCGTGAAGGAGGAGGCTGATCGATGTCTCTCTCTCATCGATGTTTCTGACTTTCTCTCTCCCTTCCTCTCTGTAAAAAATCAATTAAATATATTAAAAAAAAGAAAAGAAAAAAAAAGAAAGTCTTGGGGGTCAGCGTTGCCGGGAAGAGTTCTCTCGGATGTGGGGTTTCTCACTTCCCTCTTTCCATTGGGACTCGCACTCTCTGTGCTGCTGCAGGGCTATTGGGGAGTCCCTGGAAGTCCTTCCTCTGATCACCCCAGGAGCAGGGCTGTTCTGGTCAGGGCCCCTTTGGTTCCAAGGAGCCGCTTGAGCTGTCTCGGGAGAAAGGCTTATATTGGGGGTGCAGGGACCTAGTCTGGGCTCCAGGGAGGAGAGGAAGGACAGCCTGACCTCGGGGACCCAAAAAGCTGTCGGAAACGAGGGCTGCCATACCCAGCACATCCGTATTGAAGTCTGTAAGGTCCTCTTTCCTACGGACCAGCCGTTACACTTAGGACAATATCCTGTTGACAATCAGTCACTGTGTCCCCTCGTGCTGCCCTGTGGGCTGCCAGCCTCTTGGTGGAAGGCACTTCTTCCACGTTTAAGCTGGGGGAGCCGGGCTGTCTTCCTCGCCCCGAAGTGACCCCCATGTTGGCTTCACTTCCCAGGGAAGAGCTTGTTAACGTAAAAACACTCAAACCTGCAGAGAATTTTTGAGTTTAATTGGCGCCAACTGTCCACAATTGCCGGGAAGCAGTATCTCCACGGATTGGGATTGGGACTGGGATTGTGCTCCAGAGAACGCATGTTTTTCATCTATTTTTATATGAAGGAGGGGACGTAGGTGGCTACATGAAATCCGTCGGGGTAGGTGAGAGAGGCGGGAGGAAGCAGAGCGGGCAAACCCTGGGATCAGATAACAAGTAAAATGATAGACACACCCTTCGGTGGGTGCAGGATTGTTTGTCGTCAACAACTAACAAGATGACAGCAACCATGAAGGACTTTGCCTCTGTCCTGGCGCCCCGGCACGTTACGCTGTGCCCCAAGGGGTCCGAGAAAGGGGAGTTACAAGTTACCCAGACATTTCGGGGATGTGTTGTCACAGATGCCGAAAGACAACAGGCTCAGTTATGGTCAAAACTGGCCTCATCAGGGAAGGTACCGGCCTAGGACATGACTACCCACCATCACTGCTTTTAAAGTTTAATTTCAGACCCTCCGTTGGGGTGACTTCAGGTCTCTGAGTTTGCAGACCGCCAGGCAGGCCTCCCTGAGCTTGTGGGGTCAGCATGAGGCCTTTTATTTTTTCCGTCCACAGCCCGAGGAACGGGGAGCTGCCTTCCTGCATGCAGTGGGCCCAGGATGGGAATGTGCTTTCCATGGACTCGGGCTTCCAGAGGAGGCAGCCGGGGCTTTACAAGGGGTTTTGGTGCCGCTGCTATTGGGGGCCGGGGGTGGTGGGAAGTGGTCCTTGCTGGAGCCAGGCCGCACGGTCCCGCACAGCCTGCGCACCATCAGCTGTGGGAGCTGGTGATGGAGCTCACACGCAGGCGGACGGCTGATAGCTACAACCTGCCAGGTGCCAGGGCTGAGGAGGAGAATGTGCCACGTCCCTGAGCTCTGTGCTCCCTAAAGGACCCAGGCTGGTCCCTCTGAGGCAGTGCTTCTCAACCTTCCTAAGGCTTCGACCCTTTAAGACAGCTCCTCATGTGGTGGTGCCCCCAACCATAAAATTATTTTCCTTGCTACTTCATAACTGTCATTTTGCTACTGTTAATAAATCATAATGTAAATGTCTGATATGCAGGATGTCTTAGGCGACCCCTGTGAAAGGGTCGTTCGACCCCCAAAGGGGTTGTGACCCACAGGTTGAGAACCACTGCTCTAAGGGGACCCATTTTAACCAGGGACAGACAGGTGGTCTCAGGCTTCTTCTCAGGGGGCAGTGACTTAAAGACCCAAGAAACAGCTGAAACTGGTTTGGCTCAGTGGATAGAGCGTCGGCCTGCGGACTGAAGGGTCCCAGGTTTGATTTCGGTCAATGGCGTGTACCTTGGTTGCGGGCACATCCCCAGTAGGGGGCGTACGGGAGGCAGCTGATTGATATTTCTCTCTTGTGGATGTTTCTAACTCTCTCTCCCTTTCCCTTCCCCTCTGTAAAAAATCAATAAAAATATATTTTAAAAAAGACCCGAGAAACAGAGCCAGAGGAAAAGGCCCTGTCTTTGAGACTGACGTGGGTGCAGATAGATACGCAGGCCTCGGTTTCCCCACTTACAAAATGGGACCAGTGTTAGGACTCTCCACCTTGTTAGGCGGCGATGCATCTGAAATGCAAGTGTCACAGCTCTGCCAACTCCGGCTGCCTTCCTCTTTCCTCCAGTTCTCCCAGCACCTTCCCCATCCCCCCGACTCTTCGGACTTGGTTCTCAGCTCTGCCCAGGAGTCACCCCAGCTCTCCCTCCCTCTCTAGGCTGCAGTTTGGCCTCCCATCCCCACAGAGCACCCCCAGACCAGGGCTCCAGACAGATACAGCTTCTGGCTCACTGCCCTGGGGACCGTCCATCTCCCTGCCAGGAGCGGTGGGGTGCTGGGGCCTGTGTGGGGCGCGGGGCAGGTTCTGCGGAGGGCCCCCCCCTGAGGCAGTCCTTCCCCTGGGAGGCTGCTGCACGTGGCACTTGGCACTTGGAGGCCCGATACCGAGCCTGGGCCTCACTCACGGGCCTGCTTGTGGCCTGTCTACCCAGATGCCCTCCTCTCCCAGGGACTGGCTGACTCTTCTAGAACTGTCTAGGCCAGGAGGCAGAGGCAGCAGCTTCCTTCGTTTCCGACTCTGAGTCGTAGACAAGACCTGTCGTCAGTGCAGACGCCACTGTGTGTGCTTGGGAGCTCTAAGAGTGGGTGATTCTGTTCGGGGGTCCCCCGCTGCACCAGCCTGGGTCCTCAGCGGAGCAGGACCAGCGGGGGGTGGACCATTTTGGGGGGAAATAGAGGAGTCGGGGCAATAGGCCGGTGGGCCGCGTCCTCAGTCACCCCACTGGTCACCCTCGGGTGCGGCAGCGGGACCCCGTCAGCGTGTTTGGGCTTCACAGCTGCGGAGCGTGGCTTCGGTCGGGACCTCGTTTCCGGCGTGAGGCTTGATGCACGCTCCCCCCGGGGAGTCCCGGCAGCGGGCGATGGAAACGGGCCCCTCTCCCCCCGGCAAACAGCCCGTCAAGCACAGGCCTGCCCAGCGTCCTCCTCCGCCACCGGCAGCACCTGGTCCCTCCTGTTTGTTTGACGCCACGCGCTGTCCGGCCTGTTTGGCGACGCCACGCCGTCTCGCCATCCGAACCCGCCAAGGCAGCAATCAGACGGGGTGGCCAGGCCTCGGACATACTACACTGTGAACCCCGGAATGTCCCTCCTTCCTAACAAACCCTCCTGCCGAGCACGGACCCTGTGCTTCATCTCCAGAGAGAAGGCTGAGCTCGCCTGCGGGAACTCGGGGGAAGGCAGGTGTGGAGGGAAGTGGAAAAGCCCAGTCATCGCCGGGAGTGTGCGGCTCCTGGAGCGGGAGAAGCCCGGGAGAGGGGGTGTGGGGGGAGGAGGAGAGTGTAACGGGGTTTCAGGGAGCCAAGGCCCACGAAGCTGAGGCCTGAGGGACAGAAGGGGAGGCGGCTTCTGAAGGAAGAAGAGAGAGGTTTGAGGCCCCGGGAGGCCCAGGGTCCTGAGGCTGAGAAGCGCTGGGTGAGCGCAGACACTGAGAGAAGAGAGCAGGGCTGGCGCGCAGAGAGCAGAGAGTAGGGGGAGGGAGGTGGTGTGTGTGTGTGTGACTGAGGGCTGACAAGCATCCCTCCAACATGTCATCTGGGTCCCACCAGCTCTTCCTGCCACCATCCTTAGGTCGTGGGCTTGTCTTCATGCTCCCAGGATGGCTGCCCGAGCTCCATCCATCACACCTCCGTTCCAGGCAGCGACAAGAGGGCAAAGGCAGGGACCAGAAGGGCAAAGGCTGCCAAAACCGGTTTGGCTCAGTGGATAGAGCCACTGCAGACTGAAAGGTCCCAGGTTCAATTCCGGTCAAGGGCATGTACCTTGATTGTGGGCACATCCCCAGTAGGGGGCGTGCAGGAGGCGGCTGATCGATGACTCTCATCGATGTTTCTAACTCTGTCCCTCTCCCTTACTCTCTGTAAAAAATCAATAATATATATATATATGTATATATATATATGTATATATATATGTATATATATATATATATATATATATATATATATGTATGTATGTATTTTAAAAAAGGGCAAAGGCAGGGATAAGAAGGGCAAAAGCAAGAGGGCCAAACAGTCGAACTTGACCTCTTTCAAAAGGCGCCACTAGACCCTTCAGTTTGTCTCATTAGCCAGCCTGGGTCCCCTGTCCCTGTGTCACCCGTAACCAGCCAGGGGTGAAGATTCTAGCCGGCTCCATGGGGTCTGGCTGCAGAGTCGATGTTCTGTCCTAAAGAGGCAGAGGGGGAAGGAGACTGGGTAGGCAACATCCGGGGCCTGGCCCCCAGGCCTTGTGAGGCGTGGAGCGGAGGGTGGCCTTCCATCTGAGAGCAGCTGGGGAGCCACGGGGCAGTGACACAGAGGGGAGACCACTCAGGTTACCCCGCTCCGGCCGCAGCAACACACCGTGGGCAAATGTATCTGTTTCCAGTGACCACAGCCGGTGGCTGAGAGCAGCGATGTCTCCTCACGGTCTCAGAGGCCAGGAGTCGGGGTCAGGCCCCCGGCCCGGCCACGGTCCCGCTCGGGGTTCAGGGGAGAGTCCGTCCTCGCCTCTCGTAGCTTCTGCTGGCTCCTGGCACCCCGTGGTGTGTCTGGGGGGGAGGCAGGCTACAAGCCATGTCTGCCTCTGTTGTCACACGGCCTTCTTCCCTGTGTGGCCTCGGTGACTCTGAGTCTCCCTCTCCTTTCTCTCAGGAGGACATCCATCACAGGAATTGGGACCTGCTAAACCTCTACTTCCAAATAGGGTCACAGTTATAGGTCCCGGGGTGGGGGCTGGAACACCCGTCTTTGGGGAGACACAGTGTATCTGAGGAGAGCACACACAGGGGTGGCCCTTCACCCACAGATCATGAACGGATGCCCAGGCGTTAGGGAGACGGGCTTATTTCCAAAATTTCAACCCAAAACCAGGCACGGATCCCTCCTCCTTCTCTTATAAAAGGGCAAAGGGCACAGCTGGCATGGCTTTGTGGCTGAGCATCGACCTATGAACCAGTTCACGTTTCAACTCCCGGTCAGGGCACACGCCCAGGTTGCGGGCTTGATTCCCAGTGTGGGGTGTGCAAGAGGCAGCCGATCAACGATTCCCTCTCATCATTGATGTTTCGCTCTCTCTCTCTCTCCCTTCCTCTCTGAAATCAATGAAAATATATTTAAAACAAGAGGTTGCTGGTTCAACTCTCGGTCAGGGCACATTGCCTGGGTTTGGGGCTCAATTCCAGTAGGGGGCATGCAAAAGGCAGCTGATAGCGGATGCTTCTCATCGATGTTTCTCTCTATCCCTTCCCCTCTCTCAAAATCAATAAAAACATTTAAAAAAGGTGAAGTGTACACTGAGCCTTAAAGTTACAGGAATCAACCAGGGGGGGAAGGCAAGGAAGGTCATTCAGGCGGGAGGATCGGCCTGTGCAGAGGCCTGAGTGACCGCCGGTGGCCTGAGGCCGCAGAGGCCTGGTCTGCTGGGCAGGGGCACAGGATGCCCAAGGGAAGGAGAGGGGGGGACAGAAGGGGGGCCAGGGAGGAAGCAGGGCTGGCTACTGATGAGACCCGGCATGCCAGGCTGCGGCTCGGACAGTGGGGGCCCCGTGGCTTGTGGGCAGAGCGCTGTGGTTTGAAATTTGTCTGCTGGATGTGGAACCAGGCAGTGGCGGTGTGAGACCTACCCTCCCCACCCCCGTTGACCCGCGCCGTCTGCCCCTCTTCCCTGGCTCTGCCCGACCCCAGGTTCCCAGCGTGGCGCTTGTCAAAGAGCAGACTGTCCCTGCTGGGGGGTGGGGAGAGCAGGCACCCCCTCCCTGCTCCTGCTGGGCCCGGGCAGGGCTGGCTGGGCAGCTGGCAGCTGGCAGCGCCCGTGTGGTCTGCTCCGCGGTGTCTGCGGCCGCGGCCGCCCGGCAGCCTGATTGATGACCCACGACGCGCAGGCTCCTCACGGGTCAGCAGCCCCATCGCTGAGGCAGCTGCCAAGTGAGCCTGCCCGCTGGGGCTGGGCCTCGTTTCTCCTCAGGCTGCCTGCCTCCCCCTCCTCCCGCCCCCCGCCTGCTGAACTGCCGTGCCACCGCCCCCTCCTTCCACCCTCTCTGCCCACCTTTTCCCCCCTCCCCGGCCTCTTCCATCCTGGCGCTGAGCACTCCCATGCAGGATAGGCCTTGCCGGAGTCACCTGCCCGCTGTGTCTGGCTTGTTCTTTCTTCTGTCTGCATGGGGCACAGAGGAGAGGTTAGAGGTTCTTTCTGCTGCCCCCAACCCCCCCTTCCTCAGCCCCGTAGTGACTGCAGTACGGGCCCTGTGTCACCCTCGGCTTGAGGGTCTGTGTCTGTGTGTTCTGTTTGCAGAAGTCCCAGCTTCTCCCTCCGTCTAGCAACTCCCCAAGACCAAGGGCCTGCCTCCATCTTTAGACTGGCAGCTTCTAACATGCAGTGTTTTCTTCTCCCTTAAAAAGGCTACTTACTCTGCCCTAACTGGTTTGTCTCAGTGGGTAGAGCATCAGCCTACGGACTCAAGGGTCCCAAGTTCGATTCCGGTCAAGGGCATGTACCTTGGTTGTGGGCACATCCCCAGTAGGGGGTGTGTAGGAGGCAGCTGATCGATGTTTCTAGCTCATCAATGTTTCTAATTCTCTATCCCTCTCCCGTCCTCTCTGTAAAAAGTCAATAAAATATATTTTTTTTTTAAAAAAAAGGCTACTCCCCAGTCTGACGGGCATGGTTCAGTGGTTGAGCATCAACCTATGAACCAGGAGGTCACGGTTGGATTCCCGGTCAGGACACATGCCCAGGTTGCAGGCTTGGTTCCCAGTGTGAGGCATGCAGGAGGCAGCTGATCAATGATTCTCTCATCATTGATGTTTCTCTCTCTATTTCCCTTCCTCTCTGGAATCAATTACATATACTACTCCCCAGAGCAGGGAGCTCTCCCCTCAGTCTGGGGGCTCCCGGAAGAAAAGGGCTCTGTGTGGGGCTGCTCTGTTTCTCTTTGGTGCCTCAAAGCGAGCTCTGCCGTGGGGTGCTTCATGGGGACTCAGCCGCAGAAGCCTCCTGGCCTCTCTGGGGTTGGCAGGGCTGAGCCTGAGGACCCAGTGTGGATCTGGCTGGGGCCAGAGCTGCCTGGTCCTGGCTAGGGGCCAAGTACTAAGCTTTTGGGGAACCCAGGAAGGTCCAGGGCTCCCAGGCCTGAGCCAGCCATCTGGGCCAGCGGGCCAGCTTCCCGGGAGGGCCAGGATTTCTTGTATCCAGAGGTCTGGGTGGGGGAGGTGCAGAGGGTGGTTCCTGCAGGCCTGGCCCCTCATGCTCCGGTGGGCTCTGTCTTGGGGGTGACAGGAGGACAACCACAGCTACTACATGTCCCGTCTGTACGGCCCCGGCGACCCTCGCAGCCGGGAGCTGTGGGTGGACGTGGCCGAGGCCAACCGGAGCCACGTGAAGGTCCACCGGATCCTCTCCAACACCCACCGGCAGGCTTCGGTGAGTGCCCGGTCCTGACAGCGCTGCCCTGGGCTGGGCGGCTGGGGACCACGCCATACCGCCTGGTCAGTGGGCCTGGCCTCAGGGCTGTGATCTGGGCAGAGCCTTCCAGGGGTTTCTGGGCGGTTTGACCAGAGTTGGGGTGCCCACCTGTGGTCTGGCAGCCTGTCCCGGGCCCTGTCCAGACAAGCATGGAGTAGTGTAGATGCCCAGGCCCCTGGCCGGCAGCCTGGCCCATGCTGACTCTTTCCCCTCCCCCATAGAGAGTGGTCCTATCCTTTGATTTCCCCTTCTACGGGCATCCTCTGCGGCAGATCACCATAGCAACCGGAGGTAAGGCTGTGCCAGGAGGGCTGGGGGAGCTCTCAGCCAGAACTTGGGGGCCTACCTGGGGAGGTGCATTGGAGATCAGGTCGTAGAGATGGAATGGAGCGGGACCCACATTTAGCTCTCTTGGGAGCCCTCTCTAGGAGGGAGGGAGGTGGTGATGGTGTCCAAATAGCTTTCGCATCAGCTGGCTTGTTCGTGTGCGTGTGCATGTGTGTGTGTGTGTGTGTGTATGTGTGTGTGTGTGAGTCCCTCTGGGCCAGCTCAAGCCAGTGTGGGCAGTCCCCGTGGTCCCTGGGCTTCTGAGTCTGTGACTGAGAGGGGAAGGGAGACTGGGCTGAGCAGGAGCCATCTTTGGTGCCTGTGTGCATTGCCAGCGGAAGGGAGAGTGGGAATTGGTGCCATGTGAGGGGCAGGGAGGGCCTTCTCTGGCCTGGGACCCGTTTGCTTCATATACACCTGGCCCTGCGCCCACCCGCTGGGCACAGAAGACAGAGGTTCAAGACTTGCCTGCCTCACTGCTCCTTCCTGCCCTTGGGGGAGGAGCGGAGGAAGCAACCCCTGGGGGTCATCTCTGGTGACCCCTCCGCCCTCTCCCGCCCAGGCTTCATCTTCACGGGGGACGTGACCCATCGGATGCTCACCGCCACTCAGTACGTGGCCCCTCTGATGGCCAACTTCAACCCCGGCTACTCTGACAACTCCACGGTCGCCTATTTCGACAACGGTGAGGCCGGGCTCGGGGTGTAAGCCGCCTCGTACCAGGGGTTCCCTGGCCCAGCCCCGTCAGAGGCACGCGAGGCCCAGAGAGGGCGAGGCACTCGGCACAGCCACACAGCAAGGCAGCCGCCACCCACCTTCCTGTGCTGTTTCCTCGCCTGTAAGGTGGCGACAGGCTGCCGGCTACCTACCCTGTTTCCCCGAAAATAAGACAGCGTTGTATATTAATTTTTGCTCCCAAAGATGCGCTAGGTCTTATTTTCAGGGGATGTCTTTTTTTTTCCATGAAGAAGAATACAGTACACATTTATTGTTGAACAACAACAAAAAAGAAAATTGATGACCTGTCTACAGTACGGTAGTCGTTGTCATCACAAACCAGCTCACTGATGGGCCGCAGCGCAGCCGGGGCTGTTCAGGCAGTGCGAGGTCTCTTTAAATCAGGAGTCAGACGTCTGATGGTAGCTTCAGGGGCCTTATATTCCGGGGAGGCCTTATGGTTGGGGGAAGCCTTATTTTGGGGGGATGCCTTATATTACAGCCAGAGGCAAAACTGGAAGTAGGTCTTATTTTCGGGGGATGTATGACTTTCAGGGAAACAGGGTAGCAGGATCTGATGAGAAAACGAGATGAAAATGCCTGGCTCTTCATGGAGGTGAAATAAACACTAGGGACCTCTATTGTTTCTTTGTCCCCCAGACACCTCCTCCCAGCCCACTACAGGCATTCCTTTTGTTTCTCCTCCTTTTTATCTCAAGAGTCAGGATAGCAAAAACCGGTTTGGCTCAGTGGATGGAGCATTGGCCTTCGGACTGAAAGGTCCCAGGTTC
>PVJN01022575.1:0-33307 GCA_004026805.1 Lasiurus borealis | reverse complement strand
AAAAAAAAAAAAAAAAAAAAGACCAGCCAGTGTGGCTCAGGGTTGCAGGTCAAGGGCATGTACCTAGGTTGCAGGTTTGATCCCAGGCCTGGTCAGGTGCTTGCAGGAGCCAACTAATGAATCTCAATCTCCCTATCTCTCTCACCTCCTCTCTCTCTCTCTCTCTCTCTCTCTCTCTCTCTCTCTCCCTTCTCCCCTCCCCCACTCCTTTTTCTTCCCTTTTTCTCCCTCCCTTACATTTTCTCCAAAAATCAGTGGGAAAAGTGCCCTGGGTGAGGACTAACGAATGAATGAAATAGGCATGGCCTGCACTCAGGGCCTGTGTGAGCATCATCACTGTCCCCGGAACCCAGACGGGCTGGTGCACATGGCCACGGGGACCAGGAGCTGGGCCCACAGGCCCGGGGAGCCTCCGGGTGTCCTCGGTGCCTGGCCTCAAAGCTGCTTCCCTGGAGACGGGACTGGAACACACAGGTGGGAGGCAGGGAGGGAAGTGGACAGGACAGCCCAGGGTACCGGGAGGCCAACCCCAGGCCAGGGAGAAACCTGAGTTTTTAGATAAAAATTTCCCGACTTTTAAAATGTTGTAACTCATTCCTCCTCCCCAAACACTATGTGATACACACAAACCCAGAGATAACGCATGCCATCTCAGGCAGACAGAAACCCGGGCCCGGGCCCTCATCCCACCACCCGAGTCCTGCACAGTCTTGTCTACCCCTGTGAGGGGTTACCAGCTGGGGAGAAAGCAAACAAGACAGGTCCCCACCTTCCCCCTCGCCCCTGGGGACATCCTGCCCCTGGAGATCTCTCCTGGGAAGGACTGGGATGGGACACCCCCTGGGGTACATCCTGTGCCAACCTCCACTGTCACTGCCCCCCTTGCCCCGCCCTACACAGATTTACTTCTTCCCACATAGGCTGAGGCAACAGCCCTGTCCTCTTCCGAAGTTCTATCAGTAAAGAATGGTAACAATAGTAACCCTTTATGGAGCAATTAGCCCTTTTCCCACCTTATTTTCAGAATGACCCCATTTACTCCCATTTGGCAGAGCAGAACGCTGAGGCTCACAGAAGACCCCAGAGCTGGAGGTGTTTGAGCCCAGGTCTGTGGCTGCAGGCTTTCCCTCGCTGACGGTGGAGAGCTGGCCTCCGAGAGGGCCCCTGACGCCTTTCCCCAGGAAACGTGGCTGTCAGGAGGCTGCCCTGTGATGCCAGCTCCCCTCCCCGAGTCCACAGGAGGATGCCAACTTCCTACTTCCTGTCTGGCTCCCACTTAGAGGAACCTCCAGTGATTGTGCTGAACAGGTGCCCACCCCTCCCAGCTCCGCGCCCTGGCTGCCAGGGAGAGGGACCAGCTTTCAGAGGGGTGTCTCTCTCCCAGAGGGACAGTTGCCCAGGGATGGAGTGTCCAGGGGCACACACAGCCTTCAGGGGGCGGAGGCATCTGCCAGGAGGGATGGGAGGCAGATAAGCGAGGCCAGAGCCAAGACCCCGCCCGCCCGCTTTGAGACCTAAGCAAATTGAGCCCTTCCTGGGACTCAGTTCCACCACCTGTTACAAGAGGCTGCTTAGGCCAGCGGTCCCCACCTGACAGACATCAGAGCCACCTGTGACGTCCCACAGCCGTCCGAGGAGCACCTGCTGTGGTGGGAGCCAGACAGGGTGTTTTGAGAGGGTCCGGGTCCTGTTAATACGAAGCCGGGAGGGATGGAGATCCTGAATCCGGTGGCACCGGAATGTCACCTGCCTCCAGTCTGCTGTCCTGCGCCTGCTACAAGCCACAGCTGCACCCTAGAAACACTGCTGCTGGGGAAGGGGCTCAGGAAAGAGGCGGGGACAGAGGCATCCCTGGCAGGGCCGTGTGTGTGTGTGTGTGTGTGTGTGTGTGTGTGTGTGTGTGTGTTCGGGACCAGAGGACCACCTTCCACCAGCCTGTGGGCCCTTCAGCCCGCCTCCCACGCATTCCTCCCGTGGGCTCACTACTATGGTAATCGGTATGTTTGTCAGTTCACTGCCGGCCTCCAACAGGACCAGCCTTATCTGCCTGTTCACCGTCTCCCCGCTCCCCCAGGCCCAGCAGGCAGCCACACCTGGCCCAGCAGCCTGGCGAGGGTTCACCTGATGGGGCGTGCGGGGTGCAGCCAGAGGGCTGTGGCCAAGTGGTGACACGTCACACTTAGGGAGCCAAAGAGGCTCTCGCGCTCTTCCCGAGGGGACTGTGTCCCTCCTGGGCGTCAGAGAAGGCAGCGAGGGACAGCGGACAGATGGCACACAGACAGATGGCACCTGCTTCCAGTTCAGCACCATGGGCAGCTCTGGGGTTTATGTCCTGAAATTAGAGAATAACGTGCTTTTTAAAATTAATGTTTTTTAATTTTTCAATGACACCGGACATTCAGTGTCATACTAGTTTCTGGCGTCTGGCATAGCGGTTAGACATTTATACAACTTAGGCGCCAGTCGCCACCTGGCACCACACTTGGTTTTTCAGTAACTACTGACTGTGTTCCTGTGTTCATCCCATGCCTATTCTGCAACCACCCTTCGCCTTCCTTACCCAGTCGCCCAACTCCCCTCCCTTCCGGCAGCCACTCGTCTGTTCTCTGTGTCTCTGAATCTGTTTCTGTTTTGCTTGTTCATTTATGCTGTCCTACAGGTTCCACATATAAGTAAAACCGTACGGTATTTGTTTTTCTCTGTCTGACTTACTTCACTTAGCACATTAGCCTCCAGGTCCATCAGCAGTGTTATGAATGGTAAGATTTCGTTCTTTTTCACGGCCACACCATATTCCATTGTAGAATGGGAATCACATGGTGGTGGTTGTTATTTAAGGCGTGTCTGAGAGTGAGAACCTGGGAGTTAGAAAGACCTAGGTTTCAACCTGGCTCTGCTACTTCCTAGCTGTGTGTCTATGTGTAAGTAGCTTACCCTCTCTGAGCATCAGGTTCCTCGCCTTTCCAATGAGGATAAGGTTGCCATAAAAATGAGTAGAGCTGTTGCATGCGAAGCACTTAGCCCAGTGCCTGATTGCATTATTATCATCATTACTGACACTCAAAAAAAAAATAGGTTTCTGTTGCCCTGGGAAGCTTATGACACATTTTTGGGATGGTTCCAGGTCACCTGGACAAAAGGTCAAACTGCCTCGAATACCAAATTCTCAAGAGAGTCACGCCCAGCTGCCGCCCTCCACAAGGCTCTCCTCCACACAGAAGAATCTAGAGTCTCCTAAGCAGTGGGCGAGCTCCACGTATGTCCCCACCCTGACACGTCATCCACATTTTCCACCAGACCTGTCCCAACATCAGTTCCCTCGTGGAAGGCGTGGGTGCTGTGCAGGCGATCTCATCCCCCTGCATCCTGGCCCTCCACGTTCCATCGCTACGGCCAACCATGGACACACGACTCAGGGTAGTTTTCCTTTCTCTTTTTCTTCCACCGCCAATGGACTTTACCAAGTCATTTCTCCAGGTGAACCGCTGGGCCCGTGCACAACCTGCCCTTGAATCTAAAACCAAAATAGACACCAACCATATAAACTGTACTCATATTTGCACATGAACGTGTGCACATGCACACACACACACACACACACACACACACACAGTTTTTTCCCTCCAGTCTCCCTCACCTCCACCCTATTTCTGGATGAAGTGGTCTTAACCTAGGGGAATCCATGACCTCCCACTAAGCTTTTATGGATAAAAATATCTGCATTTTGGTGCAGAGAAGTACATATTTCTCACCAGTTTCCCAAAGGAACCCAACTTGGAATCGTTTGCAAAATCTGTCTTGACTCTCAGGTTATGGCAGCGGTTCAGTTGCCTCCTAAGAGCCATTGTCCTTTCATCCCTAGTACCCCTCCATTTTTAGCTGGGTTCAGTTGCCTCCTAAGAGCCACTGTCCTTTCATCCCTAAAACCCCTCCATTTTTAACTGGGTTCATAGCCTCCCTTACAGATAGGTGTGGCCATGTGACTAACGCTGGCCAATGAGATACAGGCAGAAATTTTGTGTGGTAGCTTTCAGAAAATTCTATAAATTTGTGTGTGTGCCCTTCCTTTCTTCCTTCCCTTTCTCCCTTTTTCCTTTCCTCCTTCCCTCCCTTGCTTCTTCTTGCTGGATAGAATGTAGATATGATGCTGGAACTCAAGTGGCTCTCTGGTCCATGAGGTGGCTTTGGGAATGGAGCCCAAAGAGACAAAACAGGAAGATGGGAAGGTCTTGTTTCTAGACTTTTTGTGGAGTAGGAGCCCCATGTCAGTACCTGACAGTCTCTGGACTTGAACATGAGGGAGAAACACTTCTCTCTTGTTTCAGCCACTGTTTTGTTGACTCTGCTATTCACGGCCAAAGCTCATCTTATATTCAGGGTGAAACAGCCCCAAACAGGATGTCTTGTGTGCTTACAGCTCTCCTTGTCCATCCCTATCATCCTCCCAGCTCCCCGTCCCCCACCACTCCTCCCAGCCTTCCTCCTCCCTCCCCCACACAAACCAGGAGAACCCTCAGTCTGAGCCCACCCAAGAGCCAGTTGCCAATTCCCAGACCTAAAAGCAACACAAAACAAATAGACAAACAAGCTTGTTTCCAAAGCAGATGCCTAGAGTCAGGCTCACCAACTGGTGGAACCAGCTCTGTCCTGACCCGAGGTCCCTGGGAAAGGCACCATCAAGACGCCCTCGCTCCAGCTCTCAGAGGCCTCCGCCACCCTCCGCCTATGCAGCAGAGCCCCAAACGTCCAGGAGAGGAGCTGGGAGTGGCCCTCAGGAGGGGGTGCTGAGAAAGCTCTCTGAAGCCGCACCAATAGGCACAGAGGACAGAGGTGGGAAGGCAGCTCCTGGGAACAGCCAGGCTACACCGCCCTCTGCAGATAAACCAGAGATGCCTGTGCTCGGAGGAGCAGAGGCCTGTCTCACCTGGGCCGCTGGCCAGGCGGGCCCTCTGAACCTCGAGGCTGGCAGAAGGAAGGAAGAGGTGGCGGGCTCCAAGCTCCGATACCAAAGGCTTTGAACCGGCAGCCACAGGCTGGTGTCTGCTTCTCACTCGCTGGCCGCATGCAGCCGCACGCTCCTCACAAGCACAGGCGCCAGGACCTGGCTGCGCCCCATGCATGCGCCCGGTCCTGTGCCGGTGTCACTGACCCGGCCACATTCAGATGCCAGTCCCTGCCCTCAGCCCTCATGGCCCGACCTTGGAGGGAGGCAGCAGAAAAAAAACAGGACAGAGGTGTCGCCTGTGACGATGGGAGGGCAAGTGCGGCTGAAGAGAGGAAGTCAGCTGATGAGAGTGACTCTAGGTCAGCAGTGGATGTGACACTTCAGTGGAGCCAGAGCGGAGGGACGGCGTGGAGGTGTGGGGCCCTCAGACAGGACAGGTGCGGTTCTGTCTGAGGGACACACAGGGGGTCATGGGACTCCGCAGGTGCGGGAGGGGTGCCACAGGGGATGGGACCAGGAAGGCAGCCAGCAGCCTTCGCGTTCTTCACAGACGTCAGCACCACATGCTCGCGCTGCTATTCGATGACGTGTGCGCGACAGACAGGAGGGCCCGGTCCTTTGTCTCGTCCCGCGCTGCTCCCTCTCTGGCCCCCGCGGGTGCTTTGCTTATTAGGAAGAATAACTGGGTGTGAACGAATGAGTGAGTCCTTGCTGGGCTGCGGGGGAGCCGGTCAGCAAGATGGGACTCCGCTGAGCCTTTCCAACACGAAACAGGGGTCCCAATACCCTGCTGCCTCCGAGCACTGCCCTGAGGAGGAAGAGGCGAGGCTCGAAGTGGGTCTCACGTAACGGGCTTTGTTTCGGGTGTTGTTCCGAGAAAGACACAGCGGGTAGCAGCTCAGACTCTGCAGCCAGATCGACTGCGTCTGAATATCTGCTCGGCCACTCAGAAGCCATGTGACCTTGACCCGGTCATTTAACCTCCCCGTGCCTCAATATCACCACCCTCAAGTGGGGATAATAAACCTATCTTAGAGCAACGTGGGTGAGGAATAAATACAATGACCTCTGTAAACACAACTGGTGCAGAGCACTCCATGTTTGCTCTTCTTGTTGTTGCGATGATTATAATTTTCTGTAGAGGTGGTCAGAGGAGCTGATCCCCAGGAGAGAGCTTTGGGGGCAACAATAGGAGGCTGCTGGGCTCAGTCAATAGCGTTACCTTCATAGGACTGTGAGGCCCAGCTTGCTGAGGGTGGGCCGTGCCGGTGGTATGGCCTTTGATTTATTAACCATTTGTTTTTGTAGGGGTGTGCGGCGGAAGCAGAGCCCGGGTCCTCACATTCAGACACAGCTGGGTTCAGAACCCACAAGCTGGTGACCTTGAACAAGTCTCATCATGCCTAGAACCTCAGTTTCTTCATCTGTAAAATGGGATGATAATAGGAATCTGTTGGGGGGGAACTGATGTGAAGATTAAATAAAAACACTCTTGGAAAGCACTTCGCCTGGGGTCTGGCACCTTCTCAGCACCAGCTTGGGAGCTGTTGGTGCGTATCCCAGAGCTGTCGCTGTGTGTGTGGTCTCCCACATGTGTGCACGGGGTTGCTAACACTTCTTACACTGAGCTCCACCAGGCACCAGGCACCCTTGCAGGCACGGGAGGTGGGCGGTGAAGGGGGGCACTGCTGTGTACAGGACACCCAATAATTCTGCCCTCGGAGCCAGGTGTCTTCTGTGAGGGGCCCAAGGAAAAGGAAGGAAAAAAGCACGAGCATATGTGCCCCTATTTGCTGGAGGAAGTGCCGGCTCTGAGGAACTCAGAGATCAGAGGGGGAATTGGGAGTTGGTCTTCCTGGGCCTGGAGCCGGGAGGGTGGGGGGGGATTTGTCCCCACACTCAGACGAATTTCCAACCCTCCAGCTAGAACTTGAGGCAGAAAAGTCCTGCTTTTAAGGGTGTCACAGAGGCCTTCCAGCCCCTCCCACCACGGCTGCCCAGCAGGTGCCGGCAATGAGCTGGGGGGAGGGCAGGCACGGGGTTTCTTTCTGCGCAAAAAGCAAAGGCAGAGTCAAGCGAGGACAGGCCTGTGTTTGCGCCTGGCACTGCCCTGTGGCTGCGGCTTCTCCCAGGCCCATGTCCAGTCGCCCTGGCTGGCCTGTGGGAGGGTTCACTGTGGTCCTTCCGTGTGGAAGCTCCAATGAGATGGCAGCCTAAAGCACCCTGACCAGGGCCTGGGGTCTAGCATCCCCCACCGCTCCAAGCATCTCTCCTTCCCTAGAACCAGCCTGCACGCCCCTCCTCCTGGCCTCCCCAGGCCTGGCCCTGTGTCCTCACCCAGGGAGCTTGCCGATCATGTTCCCGAGGTGGCTGGGTCAGCAGGACAAGCAGCTGCCTCGCTGCTCAGCTTCCCCAAGCAGAAGGCTGGCCTGACCCCAAAATGCAGCGAGTGTGCAGTGGGGGACAGACCGCAGGCCCGTGGGAGGGTCGCCGAACAGGACCTGGATAGCAGAGTCCATTCTGACTGCTACCGTGGCTCCCAGTCCCACTGGCTCAGGCTCCTACCCTCAGCCCGCCCGCTGTGTGGCCCAGGGGCCGTGGCTTTACCTCTCTGAACCACGAGAATTCAATGCAGTCATAGTGAAGAGCTGCGCACAGGGCCTGGTACACAGTCAGTGCTCAGTAAATGCCATGGTGACCATGATTATAAGAGGCACAACACTGCCCAGGTTCGAACCCTAGCTCTGCCACTTAACAGAGACTGTACATATGGGCAAGTCACGCCATCGCACTGTACCCCCGTTTCCTCATCTGTAAAGTGGGGTAACGGCAGTCCCTTCCTTGCAGGCCATGGGAAGATTAGATGAGTTAATATACATAAATTTAAAGAGCTTAGAATAGAACCTGCCACATCGCAAATGCCAGATAAATGCCAATGATGCCTAAGTCTGTTTGCTAGCTGCATGCCCTCTCTTCCCTCCCAGGCCTCGACGCTGCAGGCACTCTCGTAATGAAAAGGTGGGTGAGGCCCTCGGTTGTGTCCCCACTTCCTCCCAGGCCTGTGGGGCTGTGGGAGGGAGGCCTGGAGAGGAGGGTCTTCCTAAATAATTCCACCTGCAGACTTGCCATAGACAACACAGTCCAGACAGACACCCCCCCCTCCCCACTCAGCCCACAGCAAACCCACGGGACCAGCCGCTCCCCCTTCCCACCCACCCAGGTCCCTCACCGGCCCCAGCCCAGGTCCCAGCCAGGCAGCGGCCCTCCATCCGGGCCCCACACTGCGCTGGCCCAGCAGGAATGACAGAGCTCCGAGGCTCAGGCCCAGCTGTGACGTCAGCCGAAGCTTCAGCTGGATGATCTCGCCCCGGACTAGTGGGGACCCAGTCGCTGGGATGTGGTGGCAGTGCCAGCTGGGGGCTCGGCCTCCCTCCTGGATAGAGGGCAAGGCCAGTGGGGTCACCACTGGCATTTACTGGGGCCCGGTCAGTCCACTCGGCAGGCATCAGAGATTCAAGAACCCAGACACCCTCCCAGGCCCTGCCAGCCCACAGCCTGCAAAATGGGGTGGTGGTGACACCCCTGTTGGTGCGAGGGCTGCAGTCGCTCCCCGCACCCAGGATTGGGTACCCTCCATGTTATTATTTTTAGCAACTGCCTCATGCGGACACCGCTTAACATCACAATGATTTCTCAGCCAATGACTCACTGAATTCCTCTGCACCCCCACCCACCCCCGGGCAAGGCGGGGCTGAGCCCCAGAAGCTCACAGAGGGAACCCTGCCTCAGATCGCCCACCTGTTGGAGGCAGATCAAAGATGGGGCCCTCCCATCAAAGGGGTTTGTAGTCATTCTCCAAGCCCGGGGGGGAGGGGCAGGGAACTGGAGAGCAGGTCCCACATGCCGCCTGGGAATCGCACCTGCTGGCCAGGCTCATCACTAACATTAACATCGTGGTAACAACAGAGGCCGCCACTAGTTGCCTTGTCCCGTCCCCGCAGTTTCAAGGGCCTGGCACAGGCAGCTGCGGGGTGAGGACTCCATCTGCAAACACCGCGGTCTGCCCCGCTCGGGAGGCTGCGCCCGGTTCCCCAGCACGGGCACCGGCACCGGCACCGGGCTGCGGCTCGGAGGTCCGTCCACCGGTGGCAGCGGCGCTGGGGATCACGTGAGAGCCCGGAGGCGCTGGAGGCGAGCCCCAGCTCGTGGCTGCGGCAGCCGGGCCAGCTGCCCCCAAACCCGTGGCTCCCGGGCCCCTGTCCCCTCCACAGTCCCGGCGCCGGATCCGCAGGCGAGGGGAGAGTATTTGCAGAGGGTGATCTGAGCCTGCGGCCCGCAGAGGGTTATTAATAGCCGCCTAAGTGCGGGCAGGGAGGGCGCCGCTCCGGAGGAGGGCGGGCGGGCGGGGCGGCGGGGCGGAGAGCGGTCCCAGGGGCGGCGCCGGCCCTCCCAGCCCCCTCGGCAGGGCCAGTTCATCACCTCGGAATACTCCCCTGACGGCCGGGCAGTACCCGCCTCCCGCGCAGCAGCTATAAATAAAGGCTCCCAGCCCAGAAGCCGGGAGAAGTTTCTAGGCCTGCGTCCCAGGGTTTATTAAGCTCCTGGCTCCACTTTAGACCTTGGCGGCTCTGGCTTCGAGCCTGGACAGCCCGGGAGGACAGAGGCCGGCGGATCGCGGGTGAGGCGGTGTGGACAGAGCTCCGGGATTCTGCAGGACCAGCCCAGGGTGGCCTGTAGCGGCCGGAGTTTTCGGGGATCGGGACCCCAGCCTGGTGCCTGCCTCCGCCCCCGCAGCGGATGGTTCGGCAGCTTTGGAGTCTGAAGAATTAGCTTGGAAGGATAGCCCACCCACATCACCTTGCTGTGTGACCCCGGGCAGGTGGCTCCCTCTCTCTGAGCCTCCGTTCGCGCTCCAGCTCAGCATCCGCCATGGCTGACGGTCAGATGCCCTTCTCCTGCCACTACCCGAGCCGCCTGCGCCGGGACCCCTTCCGAGACTCGCCCCTCTCCTCCCGCCTGCTGGACGACGGCTTTGGCATGGACCCCTTCCCCGACGACTTGACTGCCCCCTGGCCCGACTGGGCGCTGCCTCGACTCTCCTCGGCCTGGCCAGGGTCCCTGAGGCCGGGCACGGTGCCCCGCGTGCCGACGGCCACAGGCAGGTTTGGGGTGCCTGCGGATGGCAGGAGCCCCCCACCCTTCCCTGGGGAACCCTGGAAAGTGTGTGTCAATGTGCACAGCTTCAAGCCGGAGGAGCTGATGGTGAAGACCAAGGACAGATACGTGGAGGTGTCTGGTGAGTGGGGGTCAGGAGGGAGCGAAGGGAGGGTGGGGGCTGCAGGTTGGAACAGCTCAGAGGACTTGTCCTGAGGGGACGCTGGAGGACCGAGGCCGGCGACCTCAGGGCTCAGGAATGCAGCCCCAGAGGTTCCCTTTAGGGAGAACGCCCCTGTCCTGGGGCCTCTCCATCAGAGCCCCGGGAGGTGGGAACCGGCCAGCTATGGAGGCGGAGAATCGCAGGGGAAGAAGTGACACAGGCAAAGGAGTCAAAAGACAGAAGCGAAATAGGGTCCCTTGCACCCCAGCATCACAATGTGGCCTCGAAGGCGTGTTTAATGTGGAGCGTTAGCTACAGCCTGGCTTCAAGGGCAACACTCCCCTCGTCCTCCCTGAGAACGCTGAGGCTTTCTGGCCGCTTTGAGGTCCGAACTGGTAACCCTGACCACGCTGCCCGCCTGCCAGACCCACCCGAGCGCTTCGCCTGCAGCTTCTCGGTCCATGCGGCCAGCGGGCGGGGGTCCCGTGGGCCTCCCCTTCTCACAGAGAGGGAGCCGAGGCCCAGGGGGGCTCAGGGAACCCTCCCAAGGCCCCCAAAGGCTCCAATCCAGGCTGCCTGCGAGCTGGAGGCTAGAAGCGAATTGGTCGTTTAAGCCCCAACAAGGGACGAAGGGCCGGCCTCCTTTCCCTCTCCCCAACACGCCTCCCCCAGCCCTGAGGACAGGAGCCTCCAGGCCCATTGGGCTGAGGCTAGGACCCGGCGGGATGCGTCCAAGGTCACGCTGTGAGTCAGCATGGGAAGAGTCTGGGCCTGCCCACACTCCAGGAGAGAGGAGACGCTTTCTGTCGCTTCCCGGCAATTAAAGCTCCATTAAAGGAGCTGGTTCCCAGCAGGCCCTGCCGGCCAGAAAATCAATAAAAGCCTCACAAACACTGCAAACATGGGCGGGCAGGACCAGCCCTGGCAGGGAGGCGGGCAGGGGAGTTTCAAAGCCGGCAGCCGGAATGATAAACATCGGAGGTTCTGGCTGGCGTGGCGGCCGAGTCAGGCCAGGGCCACGTGCTGCGGAGGGGTCAGCTGGTCAGCCGGGGCTCTGGACAGCCGTGGCCGGGAAGCTGGGTGCGGGGTCTGAAACAGGCTCCCCCGCTGACCGGCAGGGTGTACAGATGACTTAGCGGTTCTCTGCTGTTTCCTAATCTGGAAATTGGGGTTCAAAGGGCTACAAGGGCATAAGGATGATTATATCCAATGAGCTAATGTGTGCAACGTGTGGGTACGGAATGTCTGAAAGTGTTTCTGAGGCTGATGTTGCTAAAATGCCAGCCACACAGGAAAGCCTGAGAAATCATAAATAGTGATGGCCTTCGAGACCCGGGTTCCCACCCTGGCTGCGCTGTTCACACTCTACATGGATGCGGACAGAACATCTTTTCACCGCTGAGTCTCAGTTTCCTCATCTGCAGAATGGGGATCATAATACTATCTATCCCATAGGCTACAGGGAAGCTTGAATATATGCAGACAATACGTAACATGAGAGTGTCTGTCAAATGGAGCTGGTGATGGTGCCTGCCTGGCGCCCTGGAAAAGGCATTATTATGACCACCCTCTCTGTCTGTTTTAATTAAAGTTCCTGAATTTTCCACCCCAGGTCGGAGGATCCAGGGGCCCTTCCAGGAGACTTCGGCCCAGCTCTCCGCCCTCTTTTCTAGGTGCTTCTTAACAAATGGGATCCGGCAGCTCCAAGCCGAGATCCCAGCTAAGTCACTTATAGAGGCTTTGAAAGCATTTCAGAGCCTCAGTTTCTACATCTGTAAAATGGGATCATTGGGGAACATAAAAAAGACAAAGACAGACAAAGCCTTTTTAGGCTGTAAAATTCTCACAGGTATGCACTTAGCTACCTTGACTTGACAGAATCCAGATCCCCTGAGAGGACATACAGAGTCTCTCCCGAAAGCAATTTGAAAAATCAGATCAACAGCAGAGGTTCCATCTAAAATGCAACTTTCAAGGGAAGTCAGACATGAAACTAGTCTCCCCTCCTGCATCGAATAGTGACAAACCTATTCCCCAAGCACTTTGTGCTAAATACCTACACAGGTTGGCTCGCTGCTTCCTCATGTAGACTTCTAAGTAAATAAACATGGCTAGATTTGTTATACCCATTTTACAGATGAGGAAACTGAGGCCCAGAGAGAGGAATTCCCCTGAGATCATCCACTTCTCCATGGCAATGTCTGAAATGCAAAGCCAGGCCAACCTAGCCAGTTCCCAGCCCTAGGCCAAACCTCCCTACCACCTGCTCCCCTCAGCGTTACCATGGAGGCGGACTGGGTCAGTATTTGCCAAACAGTGTTCTTTTAGCTGCCACTAGGCATCCGAGAGATGGAGGGAGGAGAGGGTCTAGAATTCTTGAAGGTGCCAGATGAAACCACATTATAACCACCTTCTCCCTGTGGGGCTTGCAGAGCGTTGTTTGCTAACGTGGCTTATGACTCTGAGAAACAGCCTTGTCTTATCTGACACATGTGAGTGTCCAGTTCCAGGGAAGTGTTTGGATGCTGCCGGACCAGAAGATTCCCATCATGCCTCCCACACTCCCACCCCTGCCCGGCGGTCACCAGCCAAGAAACGTTCCCTCCCTGGGCCACTGGGCCAGCCTCTGGGCAGGGAAGGGGGGACTGGAAAGCCCCCAAGACCGAATGCCCGGCCCTTCTCCCTCACCCCAGGGCCCCCGCTCCCGGGTAACCGCCGGCTTTCTTTAGCTGGGCCGTGGCTTCCCCGAGTGCTGATGCCCACATTCCTCCAAGGCTCCCAGAGGCCTCTTAGCTTCCCTGGACTTCAGATGAGTTCTGCTTTTCTTTCTTTAATCATAATAATTACTCTTTTATGTTTACAAAAGTCAAATTATTCCCATGTAGAAAATAAACGGGAGAGCCAAATAAGAAATGAAAAATTACTCATGGTTCTTCAACTGCCCCTACTAAATAGATATTCAAATGCTATGCAAATTAAGCTTTAAGACTCAAGACCATCTTTCAACCAGATGAACCCCACCCCAGGCCCCCATGATGGAAATCAGAGACCCTCTCCTCCTTGATGCAAAACCTTGTTCTCAGAGCATGGACAGGGAGGGTCTGTCCCAAACATCAAAATAAACCACAAGCATTTACCTTCACACAATATTTTTGCAACTTACAAGGCGATTCTGTGACTCACTGTCATTCACCCCTCAAAGTAACCCAGTAATTAGGATGTTGTTGTCACCCCCATATTAGAGAACACTGAGGCTCTGAGAAAAGTAGATGCCAGAGCAGGGACTCAAGTCCCAAAACCACATACCTGCCTCTGAACCTTTGCTCCTGCTCTTCCAAGCTGTGTGACCTTGGGCACATCACTTAACCTCTCTGAACTTCTGTTCCCTATCCACAAAATTGTAAGAATAAGGCTGGTGTAAAAGCGAAAGGAGTTGTTATAGGTGAGGTGCTTGGAACAGTGGCTGACAGACACCACGCAAGTGCTCTATGAGTCTGCTATGATTATTCTGTGCCCCGCTTCCGCCTTCGTTATTCCAGGACTCAGTGTGCAGAAGGGCTGAGTCAGAGGCACTGGCCTGCCCCCAAGGGAGACAGGCCTCCAGAGGCCCAGGCTCTGGGGAGGGGACCAGGGGCTGACCGTGCTCCTCTGGCCACGTGCCGGGGTGAGAGCCGGGCAGCTGGTGGTCAGGGACTTGGCAGGTCAGAACACACTCTCAGAGATCAGCACGTTCACAGAATAACAACTCTCCAGTTTCAACACCATTTCCTCTAACTGCCTCTTCCTGCCCAGCTGGGTGATTGAGCAGCACCGTTGAAGCTCAGAAATTCTAGAGCCTGGAATTCACCCTAAAGAAGCCCAGGAATATCAGTGCAGCCACATTCTTTCCATGTCAGGAGCTGTCCCTGTGCCCAAAAGCTGGGGACTGGCTGCATGACCTTATGTATCCCCACGGAGAATGCCGGGCAGCCATGAAAAATCATGTCCAAAAACATCTGCTTAACACAGAAAAATAATTACGAAGAGTGTGTTAGCAAGATGTAAAAGCACATGCACACTGCGATCCCATTGATAAGCTGTATGATGCAAGCTACACCCATATAACATGTATACATTTCTAAGTACAGAACGAAAAGTCCGGAACATCTACAAAAATGCCAGTGGTTTCCTCAGGGCGATGGGGTTATACGTGGTTTTTATTCTTTTCATTATTTTCTACATTTTCTAACTTACACATGCATTACCTCATAATCAGGAAAAAGTAATTAAGAAAGGAGCAATGAGTAAAAAAGCAATTAATAATGTAGTTAACTACAAATGGTCTGTTTTTCAAAATCTGGGACCACAGAAAATAATATATCCCACCAGGTTCTTCAGTCTAGATTCCCAAGCCCCTCCGAAGCGTGTCCCTGTGTAAATGGGGGTCCCTCGCCCTGGGCTGTGGCCTCACAAATGAGGAGGGGAATGCTCCCCCGACACTAACTCCTTGTGTTTGTTCAGAGAAGTTAGAGACACTCTCTCCATTACAGAAATAAGAATGGGAAAGGGTCACGAGGCTCAGAATTTGTCGTACAAACTGCAAGGTGGTAGGCAGTCTGGGCCCAGGCCTCCTTGTAATTTCATCTTTTTCCTTCCTGAGGAGGAAAATAAGAGGAGGACACCCCCTCCCGGGCCCCTGAGGAGGGGAAGGGCAGTTCACACCATGGCGCCCACCCCTTCCTTCAGCAGAGCCTCTCCGGGGGCTGGGGGGCTCTGCCAGCAGACTGGGCACTGCTGCCCCTCTCAAGCCCGGGAATGTGACTCGGAGCTGAAGGGAAGCGAGAGGATGGGACCCAGCACCTGGCTCAGATCCAGAGAGAGCCGGTTCAGAGCCCGGGGCTGGGCCCCCGTTTCAGCGAGGGTAACCCCTGAGCAGCCCATGTGCAGCCATCCGGGGCATCCATCCGGGTGTTGGCCCCGGGCTGCTGGCTGCTGAGCCTGGTGGGTGCTGTCCAATGAGGGCTTCGGAGAGACAGTGCCGCCCCGGGCCCAGGCTCTGTGATTTCCTAGGACCACACATAACTATCTGCCAGCCCAGTGGCAGGCAGGGCCTCGGGCCGTCCATTGTCTGCTTATCTCCTCAGCAGCCTGGGAGGGGGCTCAGGGACAGGGCCCGAGGCTCAGACTGCTGGAGCCTGGAGTCTGGATTCAGCTGCAGCCACACCAGGGGGCGGGGCCAGGGTCAGGGTTTGATCCTGAGCTGGGCTCTGGGCAGCAGAGCCCAAGGGACTCAGGTCCTGACCTGGCATTCCTCCCCTCCAGGCAAACACGAAGAGAAGCAGCATGAGGGGGGCATTGTGTCCAAGAACTTCACCAAGAAGATCCAGTAAGTGACCCCTGGGTGCGTTTCCGGGTGGGCGTGGGGGCGGGGGAGGGGCCTGGGACCCGCCTTCTGGGGTCTGTCCCCTCCTGGGCATCCCACCCCCGCGTGGTAAGGAACCGAACTTCACCCTAAAGGAGAAAATGTCACAGGGAGGAATCCTGTGAGTAGAAGGCCACCCGCAGAGCCAATGAGTCAAAGCCACAGGGAGCCCCACTGGCGACCCCTGTGGGAAGCAGAGGCTGTGGGTCCTCCCGGTGCCTGACACGCCTTGTTTCTAAGCCACCAGCCCCGGGTGCTTCTGGCCCAGGTCCTGCCTCCTGGCTGCAGTGAGCCTGTGGATCCGCTCACCGTGCTGGGCAGGAGAGAGCACACCCTCCGGGACGATGGAGAACCAGGGGGAAAGGTCCTTGCAGGCAGGATTTAGACCTGCCCCTAGTGAGTGACCCCTCACCCTTAACGCCCTTTCCTCGGGGAGGAGGACGCAGGGTGACTCTAGCCCTGGGGCCGCCCGAATGCAAATCCGAGGAGATGGTGGTGCCGGCCGCAGGCAGCAGCCCCTGGCTAGTGGGCGCCAGCATTACAGGCACCCTTGTTGCCACGGGTCCTCACTCCGCCCACCCCTGGGAAGACAGCAGGCGCCGGATTCCTAGGCTTCTTTTGGCCTCGGGACCCTGCGGTCTCGTCCCCCACGTGTCCTGGCCTGACCCCTGCGATGCGGGTTCCTGGAAGCCGCGGGCACTTCCCCATAAGGCCATGGCCTAACTGTCTCTGTGCTCGCTGGCCGGCCTGCCTGCCAGGCCCCCTCCCCGCGGCCAGGCACCAGATCCAGAGCTGCTGAAGGGAAAGCAGGGGGAGGGCACTGATGTTTCTTTCAAGAGGTTCCAACGGGGTGTCCCGTGTCACAGACAGAGCTGTGCTGGGAAGGGGACTGAGGCAGAAAGAAGGCAGCGGTGGTCACCTTAGAAGGTGGCCTTCTGCATGGGGCGGCCGGGGGTTACTGACCAGACAGAACAGCCTGAAGCGGCCGGAGGCAGGGCTGCGGGCAGCTGACAAGACAGCACTGCCACTGCCCTGAGCCCCCAGTGCCCTCCCAGCCCACCAGCCACCCTGCCCTGCCCGTGCCCTCCAGAGCTCCACCGCCCAGAAACTAAAGGGTACCCAGGACCTCGCCCCTGGCCATGGTGTGAATCCTCCCACTCTGAGTGGTCAGTGCCCAGCTCCCTGTGGTTCAATCTTCTCATCTCACCCAGGAGGTTGGGAGTCCTGGCCCCACTAACCTGAGCTGCTGTCCCCGTTTCCCACAGAGGCACCCCAATGGAGCAGGAGAGATGTGTGCGAAGCGCTTAGCACAGGGGATAACTCCTCCTTGGGAAGTGGCCCATTGAAACCTCTGAACCAGGGCACCTGGTCAGAGACCCTGACGGAGTCTCTTCCCACTACCGGGCCGCCCTCTCCCTTCCCCTCCCCTTCCAGGGCTCCCCTCCCCAGCTGTAAAATGAGAGCTTTGTCCTGGCCAATCGTGAAGACGCTTTGGGGCTCTGACATTCTGGGGGTCAATGACACGGGCTTTGAGCTGACATATTCACAGCTGTCAGGGTGCCACCTGCACGGCCCACGGCTGCAGAACAGTGCAGAAGCTCACCCTCGGCAAGCACTTCCCGCATACCAGGCATGGGGTTCTCACCACTTTCGGAGGCCGACACTTTCGTTACCCCTTTCCCTTTAAGGAAATGGGTTCAGGGGCAAGATCACAGGCTCAAGGCACATAATCAGGAAGAGTCAGAATTTGAATTCAGGGCCCTGGCCAGGTAGCTCAGTGGGTTAGAGCATCGTTCCCAAAGGCCAAGGGTTTGATCTCTAGTCAGGGCACATACAAGAAGTACCAATGAATACATGAATAAATGGACCAATGTGTTTCTCTCTCCCTCTCCTTTCCCCTCTCTCTAAAATTAAAAAAAAATTTGCCACCCTCTCCCATTGAATCCAATGCCCACTGGGTTGGCATGCGGACGGTTAAGCAGAGCTGACCCCTCCCAGCAGCCAGGGGGAGGGACAAACTTCAGAAGCTCAACTTGGCAGCTGCCCACGTTCCCTCTTTCTCATCCCTCCTTCCCACAGGCCGTTAATGCCTGCAACTTCAACTTGGCTGGCATCTCCTGGTAGACTCGGTGCATGGGCTATGGACTGTCCCTCCAGGAAGGGCCCTGCCCATGACCCAGAACGGGCTTACCTCACTTCCCCGTTCTTTCATCAGGACCCATGACTGTGCTTTTACAACAGGCAGAGCCAGCCAGGGCCAGGAGAGCCTATGGTGATTGAACCTTCTGCCCCACCTCCCAACCCCCACCCCATGGTTCCTTTTTCTAAAGTCAGGTGCAGAGAGCTTCTGTGAATTCAGAGATCAGGATTCCAATTCCATTCCCATCTGCCTCTTACCGGCTGTGTGACCTTGGGCAAATCACTTCCTCTCTGACCTTGACCTTCCATCTGTGAATCAGGATGGTAATAGAACTCACCTGATGGGATTATAGTTAACAAGGAAATGAGATGACTCAGGTGAAGTACCTGGCACACAGGAAATGCTCAGAGGCCCAGTTTTATGATTTTTATTCATAAAGGCATCCCGAAGAGGTCACCACAGGTTCTCCCAATTCCAATAGTTTGCTGAAGAAACTGTCCTGGGTAGCCTCAGTCACTCCAAAGAACCCCCAAATCGGAAAACAGCTTCAGAACTGGAACTGGATTTGGGTTCAAAAAGCTTGACACTTGTTTGCTCACTCACAGAGCCTGTCCTTTAACCTCCCCATGGCTCTATTAAATGCTCGATGCCATAGGCATACCAACTCCTATTAACCATTCGGGACTCACTGCAAAGCTCTGGCCAGGTCACGCCTATACATGTGTTTGGGAAACAAAACACTTCTCACCCACTGCAAACACCGAAGATGTGCCCCAGTCACGGCTCATTCTAAACATCACTGAGGACACTGGCATCTGCCATCTAGCCAGGCAGCTAGCCTGACCCATTCTGCCAAATTGCCCATTCCATCTTAATTCTACCTGCAATGCACCAGGCAGGTGGACATGCACCTCCCGCTGCAAGATACCCCTTACTTTGCTCTAAGCAGGGAGAGGGTGGTGGCCACTTCTGCCAACGGCTGGTGAATCGTGGGTGCTAAGTGGAGACTTCAACCTGGATCAGACACAGGGCCACAGCTCCCTTGTAAGTTACTGCTGAGCAGCATTTTACCACTTGCAAAGCACGTTCACATTCTTTGCAGACTTCTAAAGCTCCAAACACGGTATGCGTTTAATTTAACAATCTCCATTTTGCAGAGGAGAGAACAAGCCCCGAGTAATTGAGTGGCCTTCCCAGGACCACACGCAGCTAGAAAGGGGCAGAGCCAGGATCCAGCATTACACCCAAGCCCAAGCTCCTATCAGAAGCACTTTCTTTCAGAGGAACGGAAGAATGCGTGGACCGTGTTAACATAAATGACTAAACCCTGTGCTCCTCCTAGGCTCCCCGCAGAGGTGGATCCCGCCACGGTGTTCGCCTCGCTGTCCCCGGAGGGCCTGCTGATCATCGAGGCTCCCCAGGTGCCCCCGTACTCCCCATCTGGAGACAGCAGCTTCGGCAGCCAGCTTCCTCATGACGGCCAGGAAGTCACCTGCACTTGAGACCCGTCTTGGCCCATCCTTGTCACCACCCCTTCCCCCCTAACCCCAGGGCTTCTCTGATTCCAGGGTACATTAGTCATCACATTAGCTGAACTCATAGACTTAGTGCAACTGAAATGTTGGGGGTCAGGGTCATCTGACCGGTCCCAGAGAGTGTAGTACTAGGTCAGTGGTCGGCAAACCTCTGCTCTCAAGGAGCCGCAGTTTGCCGACCACTGTACTAGGTATTGCACCCGAGGGCTCAATTGGCAAGTCATGCTGGGTTTCGTTAGGCCAAAATGCTGGGGAGCTTTTTCTTTACTTTCTGTCTTGATAAAAATGCTGTACATTCAACAGTTGCAAAGCACGCAGAAGGGGACATTTCACCCCGTATCTCACCTTGCAAGGGCTGCTTTTCTCTGGGGACCTTGCATCACCCAGATTCCTCTTCTGGGCCCCAATGTCTGTGCCTGCCCCCTGGTTAGCTGATGGAGCCCATGAGCTCACCCCACTGTGTTTCTGTAGCCCTGGCCCACAGAGACCATAGCAGGCTTACTCCCCACCGGGAATTACCCAACAGCCACCTGAAAGCAGACAGCACCTTCTGCCCTCCACCCAGCACCTGCCAGTCCCCCAGCTGGCAACCCCCAGGAGTCTGGAAGGACCTCCGTTTACCCTCTAGCTAAAGTCCCCTTTTTTGTGTCTGTGCTCGTCGGGGTTTTTACAGAGGGGCTGTCTGCAGACAGCTCCGCCAGGAACCAAGCAGCGGCCAGGCAGCCTGGCAGGCAGGATACGGTACTGTGCCTATGGGTGGGACGTGTGTGTCATTGTTATTTGAACTGTGCTGTTCTTTAGGAGAAAAAACAACAGTGAATAATAATAAAGGAATTGGTGTTCTTAGCCTTGTGTGCTTCCTTTGAATGAGGAATTAAATGCTACATCATTCGATTTTTAATATCAATTGAGAATGCTCATGGCTGCAAATACTAACACGCAGCACATGGTGGTTTAACTACCATAAACGTCTATTATCTGACTTTACCGCAAGGGTAGATGTGTGATTTCACAATTATTTCTTCAGCTGTAAAACCCGAAGGGTTTCCTCTTTTTCCTCTGCCATCTCTGACAAGTCTCCCCTCGTGTCTGCAAGGTGGGGGCAGCAGCTCCAAGCGCCCCGTCCCGGGCAATGTGAGGAGAGAAGGCAGGGGCACAGGCCTCTTCATCTGCACTCTCTCTTGCCAGCTCAAGGCCTCTCCCAGGAGCGCTCAGGAGTCAACATTTTCCTCATTGACCCAAACTGGGGCGTGCGTTTACCCTGAAGCCAATCGCTGGCAAAAGGGAAAGGTGTGGTGGCCACAGGGGCCTAGACCAATCCTGACTTATCCTCTGAGGCGGGCACACTGCTGCCCGAACAAAACACCACTCTGCTAGGAAGGGCAGCGGGCATGGCAGCTGTGAGGAAAGGCAGCAGGGACTGTCGCAGACAACGCGCCCAGGACACAGGCCATGTTCGGGGTTCAGGAAACTAGGTCAAACGGAAGTAAGCAAAGAGGTGCGTACGGGTGCACACGGCTGAGAAGTCAGGGTGAAGTCCTTTCAGGCTCCCAGTGATGTCAATAAACGTTCCTCTCCATCCTGATGCTGAGGTGCTGCCTCCACTCCCAGTCTCCCTGTTGTCCTGCCTCCCCGGCTCCGTCGTCTCACGTGGCCACAAATGACTCCAGTCGTCACTACTGCCCCCATTCTTCCACATTCCAGTCCCGGAGGGTGGGGGGTGGAGCGATGGGAGAGGGAGAGGCGCCATAGCTTTGGTCACATTCCCAAGAGTCATTCTTATTGGACCTGCTTGGGTGTCCCATGACCACCTTTGAGCCACAGCCCTGGAATCGGTGCTTTGATTGGCCAGGCCCGCTCCATGCCCCATCCCTGGAGGAGGTAGATGCTAATTTTACAACCAAGAGGCTGGAGCTGAGATTGAAGAGGCGGCCAAGGAGGTCAGGCGGTGACAGTGGAACTGGAACCCAGATGTTTGCTTTGGGTCGTTAATGAGGAGCTGCTGGGCCCCTCCAACACCCCCTCTCCCTCCCCCCAGACAGCAGGTCATGGCTGCTTCCCAAGCACCTACCTGCTGGTCCTGTGCTAGGAGCTAGGGTGCAGGGACAATGGCCACGACCCCTGGGGGCAAGAAGCTCCCAGAGCAGAGGGGCAGGAAAAGGAACGCCAGGCTCTCCGAAAGCCTTGCTGGGTGCCAGGCGCTGTACAGGGGCGCCCAGTGTAGCAGACGCAGTCACCCTGCAAGTCTATGGGGCAGCTCACCTAATCTCTAGTCTGCAGGTAAGGGTGCCAAGACACGGTGCACTGCCCCTTGTCACAGGACCAGCAGTTGAAACCGGAAAAGTCGGCGTTCACACTGCCCTTTACTCCCAGAGCCCATAAGCAGAGACAAGGATGGAATCACGGTGGGCACTCCACTCAGAGGGCCGGCGAGCTGAGCGGGCAGAGGATTATGTACCCTAAAAAGAACATCCCACCTCAAGCCCCCCTTTTATACGGAGAAGAAAGTGCAGGTAAAGGGTTTGGGATTCAGGAAAGAGCAGCAGGTCAGACAGAAGCCGCAGTGCGGTGACTTTCTGAGCATCCGGGTTCCCACCCGAAGCACAGGCGGATACCGCCGGGGCCCTTGCAGTCCTCCTGGGGCGCGAGGTCGGAGTGCGGGCGGGTCTCCTGGAGGCTGGGCGGGGCAGGTCACACATTCCAGGTCCTGGGACAACAGCTTTCTACACCCAGCAGTGACCACGCCTATGAGCTGTCCATCTAAAGCTAAAAAATGTTCGACTTCTTGAGTTCCCATCATTATTTCCAGGTGGGGCTTCGCAGGGGGTGGGGCAGGGGCGGGGCTGGTTTACAGAGGAGGGGTTCCTCCCTCGGAGTTGGAGGATCTGCAGGGTTTAGGGTTGAGCAAACAAGAGACAGGCAAGGAGGGGCCGCACAGGCAGAGGAAAACACATGAGCCAAGGCGAATGGCATGTGCGGGCTGAAATCCTCTTTTCCCATTGTCCTCAGGATTGAGCGCAGGCTCCTTTGCTGCACTAACAAAGCCTATAGATCTCAGGTTACCTCCTCCCACCACGCCCCCCTTCCTCCCCAACTTCCCTCTGTCAATCCAACCGGACAAGCCCTCTTTTGTTAGAACTTTGAACACTCTGTTCTCTTCCTCCAAGCCTCACGTTCTCGCCTCTTCACTGGTTAATTCTTAAGGTCAAGGTAAGAACCTCCGACCTGCAGAGAATTCTTGTCAGTTTACTGGGGCCCAAACTGACGACCTACGTCAGGGAGCAAGATCTCAAAAGACCTTGAAATGAACGCGGGAAGGTGAGGAAGAGGAAGAGGAGATGGGAGGAAGCACAGTGGGGGCTGGACCCCAGGACAGTAAACAAGATCATGTGTCTCTAGAAGCCGGCTTTGCTTACTTCAAGCGAATGTCACCGCGACTCATAAAAACAGGGACAGGGCTTGCTTAAGGCAAAGAGAAACCTTTCACTGAGAATGTCATGTGACTGCTGAGACCTGCACCTGCCCAGCTAGGAAACTGCAGTAAGATCCCCTGTGAACTGTTTTCGGTAAACCCCTTTGGGCCACAGGCCTCCCCTGGGACGCCCTCTCTTAACACAGCACCCGTCACAGACTGCGTATTTGTGCAGCGGAACAAATCACAGGCCCTGGCTGCTAGCTCGGGTGAGGGCATCGTCCCAGCACGCCAAGGTGGGAACCGAGGTCAGGGCACATACAGGAACCTACCAATGATGCGTGAACATGTAGAGCAGCTGCAGTTCCTCTCTCTGTCTCTCTCTGTCTCTGTCTGTCTGTCTGTCTGTCTCTGTCTGTGCATGGAGAGGAGACGTCTCACAGGCAGGAACCCGAAGGGAGATGGGACCATGAAAATGCCTCCTGAGATACGACTGCCCTCCTGGCCAGGGTCCTGGATGGCAGGGCAACTGATTTCAATCTCTGGAGAGGGCATGGCTTCACCAGGTGACTGGACCGCTCCCCTGGGAGCCATAGGTCTCTCAAAGACAGGGACCACATCTTGGTCTCCACTGTATCTCTAATTCCTACACAGTTCCTGGTATCTAGAAGGCATTTTGTATTCACCGGATACGTGGATGAATGCACGGAACAAATACCATCCAAACTCCTTTCCACCGCCTTGAAAGTCCCACAGGGTCCAGCCCTGTCACCTCCCAGATTCATCTCCCGTGGCTCCTGCTCTTGTTCATCACATACGGGCCTCCTTTCTGTCCCTCAAACACACTGTGCACACACTGACCCCAGGGCCTTTGCACTTTCCCTTCCTTTGGTCATGAGTACTCTGCCGCCAGCTCTTTGCCTAGCCACCTCCTTCTTACTCCATTTCCTTAGGTTTCTCCTCAAACTCCACCTCCCCTTCCCGCCTCCCCCAGAGGCCTGCCTCACAACAGGCATCTCTGGCCACTGACTAATAAATACATCACACTGCTGCATCGGCGCCAAAGCACTCTGCAGGACTGTGTCCATCCGGTTGCAAACACACAGGCATATTGCAATCTGCATGGCCCTCAACACACGTCGCATCCACAGACACCCTGGAATGCAAACACCAAGAGGGAAGGGCTTTCCCTTCTGTCTTGTCCACCACGGGGTCTTCCATGCTAAGGGCAATGTTCAAAGCATCATGGAATAAACACACACTGAATGGATGAATGAATGAATGAATGAATGGTGAGTGTGAGTCACCCTGGGAAATTAAGCCAAGGCATGATCTCAACCCCCAGAAACTTAGCTCATTTCAGTCTGGAGAGCTTCCAGCTTGAGGACACACGCTTTGTCATCAAAATAGACGACCTGACCCTTCCCAGGAGACCGTCAGCGAAATGACAGCGGAATATTGCTCCCGGGCTCTCGCTCTGATGCTGCTGCTCAGACAGGATCCAGAACCCGCCTCCTCACCCCACTCCCCTGACCAGCTCCCCAGAAAGTCGGATTTGCAGCGCACCCCACCTCCTCCCAACTGCCCGCTGGCCAGCGAACGCAGGTGGTGATATATGGAGTTGACTTGATTTGACCTTGAAGGGAAGAAACAAATTAATGTGTCTCCAAATGCATTCCGGGAATCGGTGGCTGGCTTCTCCCCCACCCCCTTCTCTTGGTGCCTCACGCGGTGTGCATCATAATGTGAGAATCAATCCTGCCTCCTAAAAGAGGGGCCGAGGGTGGGGCTGCCAGGAAGTCCCCTCCCACCCATGTCCTGTCCAGGGTCAGGGAGTAGGCGGAAGGGGTGGGAGGCGCAGGGCTGTTGTGGGCTCTGCTCTGTTTGCTCAGGGCTGGCTGAGTCGCCCCATCTGCAGAGAGGGCAACCCACCGGCTGCAGCTCCAAGGCCTCCTGGGTGTGAGCAGATGTGGGCTGGATGCCGGGGAAGGGAAGGGTGGTCAAGTGGAACAGCCCTGCCAGGCCCTTCTCCAAGGCAAAGCTCTGGGGAGGAACCCCCAATATACAACTCCATGCACATGCCCTGAGGTCTGTGCAGGGCACTGATTCTCCGGCACATCCAGTTCGACAGTGCCAGGTGTCCCCACACCGAGCTATTCAGGACTACGTGGTAAGCGGCATTGCCTGAGCCCCTGAGGTGCCAGGTCCTGGTCCGCGGGAAGCATCACTCTGTAGCCTGGTGCTTTGACACGGAGCCTTGCTGACTGTGGGGGGTCGGTCCCACTCAAGTGTGGCTGACCCCTAGAGATAGCGACAGACTCCCCACAAGCACACTCTGTATGAAAACCAGCCAAGCCAGATCCCCACCCCAACCACATCTTCCTCTCATAGCTACACTCAGAGCCGCTCTCTGCCTGCCTCATCCTCCCGGCGCTCCAAAGCCCACAGAGATGGTTCAAACCAGCCAATGGGAGCCCGAGTGCCCCGCCTCTCCTGTTCCCACAGAAACCGCAATCAAGGCTCTCCTCACATCCCACTGGGCCTCCTGCAGCCCGGGCCTCCCGCACCGCACGGCGACCCCTCCTCGTGGGATCTGTGAGCGCCACACACTGTCTTCTCAGCGTCAACCACCTCCTCATCTGTTGTCTTCGCCGTAACTGGGAAAAAGAAAGGCCTCCATTTTAAAGAGGGACACCGCCCTGCCCCCTCCCCTGTTCCTCTAGGAACCGCAGCTGCCTTGGGACTCTCGGCCGTTTGGAACAGCAGGGCCCTCATCTGCCCCTCCCTGCCTCTGCGTCAGGGTGGACTGGGCCCTCAGAACAGGAAATGGTGGGTGACTGCCCCCACGGTGCCACGGGGTCGTGGTAATACGTGTGGAAGCGAAGAACACAGCAGGGGCCAAGGCGGCAGTACGTGGCCTGGGAGGTCATGGAGCAGCGGGCCACGAGGGTCTGAGTTCCGGTCCCCGCTCTGCGGCGCCCCCGGAGTGTGACCTCTGCCAGCACCTATTTCCGAGTCCCCCAAGGTAGGTGCTGGTGCGGCAGAGCCGAGGACTGAACGCGGGCATGGGGAGTGCTCAGCCCACAGGTGCCCACGCGGAGCAAGTCCACGGGAGTGCGAGTGGGAGCAGGGTGGCCTCAGCAGGCCCACCTGCGGCTGAGCCAGCAGCCTGGCTCCTGCTCTTCTCCCAGCACCTGCCTCCCAGTTCCCGGTCTCCACTTGTGAGAAGCAGCACAGGATGGGGTACTGAAGGGCCTACGGTAACGGGGCACTGAGAGGTCTAGAGGTAACCCTGACCCACATTGCCATAACCCTCACTGCCAACTACCCCCCGCCCCCCGCTGCCACCCTGCCCAAGAATGAAGGGCTCTTGAGAATCAGGAGAATCCTGCCAATTCGACCTTGGGATCTGAATCATATAATATTTTTACTGATTTCAAAGAGGAAGGGAGAGGGAGTGAGAGATGGAAAAATCAGTGATGAGACAGAATCACTGATCAGCTGCCTCCTGCACGCCCCCTATTGGGCATCGAGCCCCCAACCCGGGCACGTGCCCTGATCGGGAATCGAACGCTCACCTCCAGGCTCACAGGTGGACATTCAATCTCTGAGCCACGCTGGCTGGACTGACCCGACCCATATATTTGTATGAGAGAGGAGGGTGCCTTTAGGCCCTCGGCAGGCAGCACAGTTCCTAGGACACAGCAAGCACTCAGAGCATCAGCTCCGACCATCCCTGGTAACAGGTGGTCATCCAGAAACCTGCAGGGAACAGGGGGGGAGGCAGAGGGCAGGCATGCGGGGCAGCCGGCAGCCTTTCTCCCTGGAGGACTGGGAATGCCCTGGATGGCGCTGCTGGGCCCGACTCACACCTTTCCCTTCAGGTCCCAATGGAGGCGCCCAGGCGCTTGGCCCAGCCTGGTTGGGGCAGGAGCAGTTCCTGATGCCTCTACGGAGGAATGACACCGAAACCCAGAGGCTATCAGCAGTGATGACACTATTAAACGTTTATTAGCTGCATTCTCCCATTTAATTGAAGTCCATCCGAAAGGATCCAGAGATGCGTCCACGTTCCCACAGCTGGAAGTGGTGGAGATGCTGAGCCAGCTCCAGACTGGAGCAGACTGGTCCCAGACCCTGGGTGCGCTAACCAGACAGCAGGCAGGGTGGGAGGAGGGGTCGGGAGTTCCTGGCAGACAGAATAACTCTTGGGTTCAGTAAATGGAGCTTTCACACACACACACTCACTGTAATCCTCATTCAGAGCCTCACTTTCTTCATCTGTAAAATGGGAATAATTCATCACCACATTGAGGGTGGCTGGGAAGACGAGCCAGTCTGTAAACTAACCGTGACTACTGCTCAGGAATTGTCGCCATTCGGCAGAGAGGGCAGGCGAAAGGCGAGAACCAGCTGTCTGGAAACGTTGCCTGGTGACCTGTTACCAGGGGGTGACTTTCTTTTCCCTCCGCCTGTTGCTGTCCTGTCAGTATTGCATGACACACTGGCTTGTCCTCGTTCTGACAGTGATGGCCTACAAAACCCTCGTTCTGATAGGATGGCAGAGTTAGTTCCCTGCCAATGGCCGCACAGGCACACACATGCCCTCAGGTCCAAGCCAGCACGGACACGGCTGTCAGGGGACAAAGGGGGACAGAAGTGACAGATACTGAGCACCTCTGGGTGTGTCCAAGATTTCATGCCAGATCAGCCCTTCCCAACCAGGTTCCATCCAAAGGAAGGGAGTGGGAGGGCCCTGCCACCAAAGGATCTCGGACGCGCTGGGTCACACAAACTGAACATGCTTCTCCGGCCGGGGCTGTGCACTGGGAACCACGAGGAGCCCCCGGCCAGTCTCCATCGGCGGCTAGCAGCTAGGCGTCGTGTCAGAGGCACTGAGATAGGTGGACAGCAAGGAGCCGCTATAATGCAGTTTCGAGGCTCAGGTGCTTAGCAATGGTCCGCTGGCTGAGCTGGGCTGTGTGTCCCTTTAGGTCCAGTGATGCTGACAGCCAGAGCGGCTCCCCTCTGAAGGGCTGGCCGGAGGCTCTGCTCCTAAACTCGCTCTCAGGACTGTTGGGCGTCCTCGTGACATGGCTTCGCCCAGAGCACGTGATCTGAGAGGGAGCACCAGGCAGGAGCCCACTGTGTCTTTGGTGATTGGCCCTGGAAATAGCATGACATCCTTCTGCAACGTGCTGCTGGCCATCCTTACCACGGAGAACCCAGGGTGGGTCGGAACTTATTCTGAGGCGGGGAGCTGGGCGTGAGGACTCCCACACCGACACCCGTGGGCTCAGGGAACCCTAGGCACAGAATTAGGGAATAAAACTCCATCCGCACACTCCTCGACCCTGTGAGCCAAGCGGCTCCACTCGCCCGGGGCAGCCCTGTGAAAAGAGTCACAGGCGCAAACCCCTGGAAACGAGGGCTCAGAAGCCAGGAAGGCGCAAAGGGCTCGGAGGGATCACAGCAGAGGCCGCTGCCTCTGGAATCGTGGGTCACGGGAGGTGACTCAGTTACAGGGGTCAGTTGGACAAAGGAGGCCGCCCACAAGGGGAACATACGCAGCATTAAACATCAGGCCCTGAAGATGATGTTTTGTCACGGAAACAACACGTGGGAAAAGCTCGCCTCAAAGAATCAATATGTAGGGTGCCCCATTTAAAAGAACACCCCCCCCAAAAAAAAAAAAAAAAAACAAAGAAAAGAAAGAAACCCCAGTGTGCATGTATCTCTTAGTTGTTTTAAGATGCCATTGTTTTTTTCCTCTGTGCATTTTTGGGTTTTTCAACTGTTCTGCTTGGAGACTGTGTTTGCCTTTAAGAAAAGTCAACCTAGCTGTTACATCTAAGAGTAGATGTTCACGAGGGACACTGGATGGAATTTATTACTGGGTACAAATCACAGTCCCCCGCCAGAACAGGCATTTGTGTGACTGTGTGGGGCCCTGGTAGAGCCCACGCCCTGGAGCCTGGCTGCCCTGCTCTGAATTCCCCTCTATGGTTTTTAGCTGCAGGACCCTGAGCCCATTTCCCCACCTCTCTGGGCCTCAGGCTCCTTGGCAATAACCTTGTGGATTTGTGGTGAGGAATAAACAAGATACGTAAAATACTTAGAGCAATTGCTGGCATATAAAACGCACGTTGGCAGTGAAGACCGACCGTCCTCCACCAGCCCTCATCCCTATTTAGCTGAATGGCTAAGGTCCTGCTTCGTCCTTCCTCCTCGCATTAAGCTATCCAGTCCTGCCTTCTGCGCATCCCTTTGGGACCCTGCCAGCGTACGTGGGCACTGATGAATTCCTCAGGTTGCCCAAGACCACCCATTCATGCTCAAGTCTAATTTCCCCTAGGAGGCCTGCAACCCAGTTTCAGAAGTTCCAGAGAGCCCTGCCCAGGCCCGGGGTGCCCACCTGTGGCTTCTACCTGGTGGCATCCCTGGCCCTTTCCTCTGGACACAGCCCGCAGTGTCCTCACCACTGTGTGAGTCTCACTGGGAATTCCCATCAGAGGGCCCTGTCCTTCCTTCTCCAACGGCGGCCCCTGGCCCACGCCCAGCCAGCCAGGGCCTCTGGCAGGGGAGTGTGAGCCTTTCGTGGGATTCGAGGATGGGAAGCAGCTGGGATGGATTTGTCCCACTACAGTGCCCTGAAGAGATGCCATCTTCCTCCCTCGTGGTCCCCAGAGGAGGAAGGACTCGTGGTTCCTGTCCTCTTGGGGTCCAGCACTTAGCCTTCCTCTCAATGATTTGAACTATGCCACATCTGTCCCCTTAAATAGGTTGCCTATTCCTTTCACAAAGCACATAGAGATGCGCAGCACCAAGAGAGAGGGAGGGAGGAAAGGAGAGAAAGAGAGAGAGAGAGAGAGAGAGAGAGAGAGAGAGAGAGAGAGAAGGAGAGAGAGAGAAACATCAATGATGCCCTAGCTGGTTTGGTTTAGTGGATACAGCATCATCCTGTGAACTGCAGGGTCCCATGTTCCATATTGGGGGTGTGCAGGAGGCAGCCGATCGATGATTCTCTCTCATCATTGATATTTCTTTCTCTCTCTCCCTTCCTCTCTGAAATCAATAAAAATATATATTTAAACAAAAAGCAACATCAAACGCACACCTGCCCCAAGAAAACCCAGATGTCTCTCTCCCCCTCACCTGTCACAGGCACCATCACACTCTCAATGTCCCCTGTCCTCCTATCTGTCTGGCAACTGTGACTCTCCCACATCCCTTCATCTGTTTACCACTCAACCCTCCCAACAGGCTCGGGAGCTGGTGGTATCATCCCCACAGAAGGAAGCGGGAAATCAGAGACGGGAAGCCAGCTGCCCAAGGTCACACGAAAGGAGGAGATGAGGCTGGGATCTGAACCCAGGTCTGTCTGAACCCCTGGCTATACAAGATGCTCCAGGATGCCCTCTGTCCATGGTGCCTGAATTCAGGGGGATCCAGACTTAGGCAATCTCTCTTGCTGGTTACTAAGGTCCACCCTGCAAACAGCAACAGTGTTGTCCATGAGCTCATCTGTTCCATTTGGTTCCACCCAGTTCCAAAGCTGGGTGTGTGACCTTGGAACTCATCTCCCAGACAACCCGAGTGATGCAACAAACAGGCGGAGCTGCCAGCCTGGGGCTGGGCAGCTGGGCAGGACTGGATTTGCAGCTCAGGATGCAGATGGGGTGAGGGCCGTGCAGACATCCCAGGGCCCCAGCCCAGAGCCTCCCCTCTAGGTTGTCAGCACCATGTGTCCCCAATGAGCCAGTCCTGGCAGGGCCACCAGGCGCTGGAAACACTGCAAGGCTGAGAGGGTGGTGAGCTGCTTGAGCACCAAACAGTCGCCACGCAGCCCAGGCCTGGGGAAGGCTGTGAATCACTCGCTCTGCTTGCAAAGCCTCAGGAAGCCCTAACTCCCAAGAGTACCATCTTCGAACCCTCTCGCCTCCTCCCTGCCTCCTCCTTGATCTGAGCCTTCCCACCATTGTCAATTTCTAATATTTTTTAATTGTGGTAAAATATATTTTTAAAATTTGCCATTTTAACCATTTTTACAGTTAGTGGCATTAAATATAATCAATGTTCTGCAACCATCATCATCATCATCATCTATTTCCAAAACGTTTTCATCATCCCAAACGAAATTCTAAACATTAAGCAATAACTCTCCCCATCCCTCCCTCTCCCCAGCACCTGGTAACCCCTCCTCTGCATTCTGTCTCTATGAATTTGCTTACTCTGAAATCATACAACTAAAATCATGTGGCTAAAACCATACAACATCTGTCCTTTTGTATCTGGCTTCTTTTATTTGGCATAATGTCTATTCAGGTCATCCATGTTATAGCAAATATCAGAATTTTATTCCTTTTTATGGCTGAATTAGAGGCCTGGTGCAAGAATTCATGCACAGATAGGGTCCCTCGGCCTAGCAGATGATTGGGAGAAATCAGGGGCCAAGCCTACTGGGAGGAGGGACAGCAGGAGGTTGGCCAGCCATGGGAGGTTGGCTATGGGAGCACACTGGTCACGAGGGAGCAGCTTCTGTGTTGAGCATCTGCCCCCTGGTGGTCAGTGCGTGTCATAGCAACCAGTCAGCCAGTTGTTTGGTCACTTGGTCACTTAGGCTTTTATATACATAGATAACATCCCCTTGTATGCTAGCCCACATTTTGTCTATCCATTCATCTGCTGATGGACACCCTACCAGTCCATCCGACTGCAACAGCCTGAGCAATGCTGGGGAAATATTACTCAGACGTTGGAACAACTTCATTCAAGCCCTTCAGTGGCTCCTCAATCCATTCAGAATAAAAGCTTTCATCCTTCTTGTGGCTCCAAAGTCCTAAGGGGTTGTCTTTCACTCGCACTCCATTCCTTCGATGCCCCTCTGGTGCCACCCCTTTCTGCTCTCTCCACTTCACTCCTCACTGTTTCGTGAATGCAGGCTCTTTGCACATGCTGTTCCATCTGTCGGGAATGCTCTTCTCCCCAGACATTTGCATGGCTGACCCCCTCATCTCCTTGAAGTGTTTGCTCGACTATCACCTGCTCATCCTGAACACCATCTGCAAAACTTCAACCTGCCTCTTCCTCACCCATCTTTCTGGCCCCCCCTTGTCAGGATGTACATTCTCCACAGCAACTGCCACTTTCTAATATACAGTGGTACCTCGAGATACGAGTGCCCTAACATATGATATTTTTGAGATACAAGCCGCAGAGCGAGCGATTTTTGCTTTGAAATACGAGCAACATTTGAAATAGGAGTAATTGCGTGAATCAGCCGGCTGCACACGACCCACCAGTTTACGGAGACTTGAGCGTCTCATAGTTTCCCACGCCTCAAGGTTACGGAACGAATTAAACTCGTATCTCGGGGTACCACTGTATTATATAGTTGATCTTCTATTGTTGCCTTTGTGTGTTACCTGCATCCCACCTCTAGATTATAAGTTCACAAAGACAGGCATGTTTTTCTTTTTCTGCCTGTTTGTTCATCAATATGTCTGAGGCACCTAACAGTGATCGGTGTGCTGCAGGCGCTCAGTAAATATTTGTGAAATAAATGAACAGGAATTGGGATGAGTTGCTGAATTTCTCTAAGGCCCCATTTCTCTATTTTTTAAAAATATGTTTTTACTGATTTCAAGAGAGGAAGGAATAGGGAGAAAAAGAGAGAAATATCCATGATGAGAGAGAATCATTGATCTGCTGCCTCCTGCATGCCCCTCACCAGGGATCGAGACCCCAACCTGGGGATCAAGCCCACATCCCCAGGATTGAGCCCGCAACCCGGGCATGTGACCTGCCCGGGAATCAAACCATGACCTCCTGGTTCATAGGTCAATGCTCAACTACCGAGCCACATGGGCCAGACTTCTCTATTCTTGATTTGGGGAGTATGACCCATCCCTGGAGTCAAGGGTGTTATGGTGGGAATCGTACCAGATGATGACTGTCACTTGCCTTTGTAAGTTGGAAAGTACTGTGTGAGTCAGAGGGGGTGGAAGATAACTGACCCCCACTGAGAGCCCTAGGGGCCAGACACTTTCCATGACATATCTCATTTATCATCCCCATTTTACAGATGAGGAAGCCGAGGCTCAGGAGGTGCAGGAACCTGCCTTGAGCTCGCATGGCATGGATGTGTTGGGGAGTCACAGCCTCATTCTGTCTGGCTTTTTCCATACCTTACTCCAGCTTTCACATTTCATGAGCCTAAGAGGAAACTCCCTTTTCTCCAGGGACCAGCTCCGAGCCCTGGGGAATAATAATGAGAATATGAATAATAACTGCCTTTAATTAAAAGCTTTCTACCTGTGTCAGGCTCATTTTACTGTGTGCGAGGAGGGAGGGAGAGAGGGACTGTTATTCCCTCATAACAGAACTGAAGGATCATAGAGGTCAGGCGATTTGCTTGAGGCCACACAACTGACAAGTAGCAGGCACAGCATTTGAGCCCAGAGTGGTTTCTCTAATGCCCTCCCCACCCCGACACATACAACTCCATGACCCCCTCCGGGAGCCCCCGCAGTGGAAGCAGACCCAGAGGTGTTCCCA
>PVJN01022574.1:12500-33268 GCA_004026805.1 Lasiurus borealis | reverse complement strand
GGGCAGTTAGGAGTGAGAAGGCTGGTGGGGGGAAGGCAGTTGGAGGAATGCAGGCCAGCAGGCAGAGTGGTTAGGGGAGACAGGGAGGTGAGCGGCTAGGAGGCAGTGGTCCCAGATTGCGAGAGGGATGTCCCACTGCCACTTTAGACCTGATCCCTGTGGACATCCCCTAAGAGGTCCCAGACTGGAGAGGTGTAGGCTGGGCTGAGGGACACTCAGTGACACCAACAGACACATGTATTCTACTTAGTACTCTAATTTGTGCACAAATTTCATGAACAAGGCCACTAGTATATATATAAAAGCCTAAGCAACCAATGACCAAATGAAGAAATGACCTTTTGACTGGTCCTATGATGTACACTAACCACCAGGGGCAGACACTCAACACAGGAGGTGCCCCCTGGTGATCAATGCACTCTCACAGTAGGAGTGCTGCTCAGCTGACTGATGGGTGTGGGTTACTTAAACTCTCAGAATTTCATTTCCTTCATTTTTAAAATGGCGATAACGTTATCTAGTCCCTTGGATTATTGTCGAGATTAAATGAGATAATGTGTGCAGAGTGTTTAGCTACCAGCTAGGACATTGTTAGCCATCTATCCTGGTGATCATTATTCTGCCCCACATGCTCACAGCCAGCACTGCTTCCATTTCCATCCTCCATGATTCATTGATGGTGACAGGAGCCATTTGTTCCCACAATCTGCTCCCTGGATAGGATAAACTTGTAACTCACCACCACCCAGGCAGCATTATCTTTACTGCATGCTTTTTAATGATTCACAATCAATTACAATATTATCCTTTAAATCCAATCCGCAGCACTGTCAAATAATTATGTACTATAATTAAATTAATGATATTGAACTTTAATTTTAGTTGCATGGCTGCTTTTGTTTGATGTCTGCTGTACTCTCATTGAGCAAACACCGGGTACTGGTGTGAAGTCATTGCATTTGTTTTACATTCACAAAAGATCAAACCTTTAATATAATTTAAAAAGATAGCCATAAATAGAAGTATTTCCACATGAGCCCATTTGGAGATTCACATTTGCTACTCATTAATTTAGGGCTTGAAATTTTAACATAAATTAAAGTAAAAGCCTGTCCAACAGAGCATGCGTTTCATTCTTTATGTCTCGGCATAACCACACTGATTTTGGTGTTTAGTAATTTCCTTAAACATAATTTACAAATGAAAAAGTTAGTTGGGCTGGAGTAATGCATCTGTAACTTGCAGTCTAGCTTCCTAATACATTAAAATCCTGTTAATCTAAGACTCAAATTGTAAAGAAAGAATCAAAATTATAAAGTATAAATCAGCATTTGCCTTATAAAATGTAATGGAAAAATGCTAATAAGATTTACTGGTAACATGAAATTGGATTATAACTTATCTATTTTAATATTTTAAGTCCATTTGAAAATTGGTCTCAAAAGTTAGGACCTAATATGGACTGAGTCACAAATTCTATTAAGTTTATGGTGTGTGTGTGTGTGTGTGTGTGTGTGTGTGTGTGTGTGTTTCTTTTTACAGAGTATACACCGATAGACAGTGATAAATTTATAAAGTATAGTAATAAAGGGAAACAACGTATAGACCTCCAAAACAATTTATGTAAACAAGTAATGAAAAGTGTATGCATTATTATATTTATATTATGAGGAAAGATAAGGAGGCTGGCTGTTGATGTCTGGTTGGAAGTAACTGAAAGGGGATAAAGGTAATTTAAACAAGATACATTTCTTATGTATATTTGGAACACTGAACAGCTATGATATATGGTAAAATGAATATTCATATTAAAAGCTTGTCTCTTTGCTATATAACACTGAAGCTTAGCATCTATTTCATCAGTCAATTACATGGCATAGTAAGAATGTGATTTATTTCATGGCAAAATTGGTATAATGCAGGAACTAATGAAGTGTTTATTCAAAATTTATCTTAAGTGGACACATTCTGAGTGACTGACCATAAACAAATTTAATAATATCCCCTTACAAACTGCTTGTCAGGTCATTCTAGAGCAAGTCTAATGTAATGGCCACATCAAAGAACTCAATACGTATTCAATAACAATATGCATAATACCTTCATGGAAATTTCCTGACACTGACCATGATGCCAAAAATGTGCCATATTTTGGTCTTATTTATTGAACATTTTATCCAACAGTTATCTATTGGATGTCAGGCACAGTATTTAGGGCAAAGTAGAATTAATCCATCAGTAAGAGGGCAGAAAAAATATCTTTAGGATGGTGCATTCAAACACTCAGAGTTAAGAAGTATTCATATTTTTCAAATGTACTAATTGGTATTTAATTTCAAATTTATTGTTGGTTAAATAACTAACTACTGCATGTTAGTTATCTGTATCTGTGTATATTGAAATGTAAACATTTTCAATAAAAATTCATTTGGGGAAAAAAAGAGGAAACCATGGTGAATTCAGGAAACTGTGAGTACCTCTGAGTGAGTGGGACATCATACTGAAAATAAGAAAAGGGAGCTTGGAAGAATACAGAGACCAAATCAAGAAGAGGCTAGCAGATACCATTGCAAAAGATTGATATAATCTTGAAGGAATAGAAAGCTGTGGGAGATTTTTAAGCAGAAGAGTGACAGTATCAGATTTGTACTTTGTAAAGATTAATCTGGAAGTCACAAGGAGAAGCTTTGAAATAAACTAGATTTGAATTTCAGCTGTAATTTTTGCCCATTGCTTAGTTTCTGGATTCTATAAAATATTTAGTGCTCTTCTTATCATTCTTTCTATCAACACCACACTATCTAATTTACAATGCATTATCTTCTTCCTCCTCCTTCCCTCCACCTTCTTCTCCTTCAGGACTGTCTTGAGTTGGCTTCTTCCTTTATCATGTCAACTTTAGAACCAGTTTATCAAGTTTAACAAAAATATCTGCTGGAATCTCAATTGAAACTGTGTTTAATTTATAGATCAATTTGAGGACAATTGACATGTTCACTGTATTTGCAATACTGAGTTTTCAGATTAAAATAAAATACAAGAGACCACCTTAGCTGGTTTGGCTCAATGGACAGAGCATTGGCCTATAGACAGAAGGGTCTCTGGTTCAATTCTGGCAAAGGGCACATGCATAGGTTGCAGGCTCAATCCCTACTAGGGGGCATGCAGGAGGCAGCCAATCAATGAATTTCTTTCATCATTAATGTTTCTCTTTCCTCTCCCTTCCTTTCTGAAATCAATAAAATATATATTTTTAAAAAAACACAGCAGACCTCTCTATTCATTTAAACTCTCAAGTTCCTTCTAATAAGTTTTATAATTTTTCCATAAAAGGTTTTCACATTTTCTCCAAGATATACTTTCTTATATATGTAATAGTAATTATAAATATATATTTTAAAAATAATTAGTTTCTGATTATTGATGAACTATTCAGCACCTCTGCTAAATTCTATTAATAATTTAAATACTTTTATATTGATTCTTTTGACTTTACATAGTGATCACCCACAAATAAAATAATATTTTTTTCCTTTAAATTCTCTCATCTTTTATTTCTTTGCCATTTTGTACTGCAATGGTAAGAACATATATTTAAATGTTAAGTGAGAATGCTAATGGTCAAATAATTTTTCTGATCTGAAAGAGAAAGTATATAAATTTTCAATATTAGTTAAGATATTTTAGGTAGAATCTTTCTACATTCCTCTTATGAAATTAAATAAGTCCCCTCCTTCTCATCATAGTTTACAAAGTAAATATGCCTGAATTTTATTTAATTTTTTTTGTTGAATCTATTAAAATGACTATGATTTTAAAAATATTTTCCAATAATTCCAAAAAATAGTCTGATCTATGTTTCTTTTTAAAATTTGAATATTGCTATTGCCCATTTCCCTCTTCACTATAACATGTTCTTGGAGTTATATTTTACATATTTTAGATATTGCACTCTGCTATTTATATCTTTTTCTAAAATTCTGTCCTTTGTATCTCTGAATAGTATTCTAATAATTTCTCCAGATTTTTCTTTCAATAAACTGATTCTCTCTTTAGCTATATCTATCCCGGTTTTGTTTGTTTGTTATTTGTTTTTTGGGTTGTGGTATGTTTAAATTTAATTATTCAAATTTTGATATCTGGAAGCTCTATAAAACTTTTGTTCAAAACTGCTTATTCCTTAACTCATATTTAAACTTAACTTGTTCTTATTTAAAAGTATATATTTACAAAATTCAGTATCTGGAAGCTTCTATACGTTTACTTTCTTATATGTGTTTGCTAATTGTCTTCTATGTCTCATTGTTTCATTGTAAGTTATATGATTTTTGTCTCTGAGATTTTAATTTTACTTGACATTTTAGTTATAGAGATATGTGGGAGCCTAGAATGAAGTTGTAATTCTTCAGGGAAGGTTACTGTTTTGTTTTTAAATTTATCCCTTTGGGTTCTTGCTTTTATGCAGGAGGAATCTCCCATGATTTTAAGGGGTTCTTAAACTTAATCTTCTTATGTGAATATGGTAAAGTCATCAAATGGGCATTCAAAGTCCCAATAGTTCAGCAGATACTATGAGGAAAAAGGAATGTTTTATCCTTATTTATCTCCTAGTTGTCCTAGAACATTAATTTTAGGGCCAAACTTTTTTTTGTGTGTGCACTCCCAGTCATGCATTTTATTTATTTGTTTATTTGTTTCTTTATTATTGAATTTATTAAGATGACTGGCTATTAAAATTATGTAGGTTTCATGTGTACAATGCTATAATACTTCATTTATGTTATTTGTGTGCCCCATCCCAAATCATTAATCTCCCTTTTACTTTTTTCTTCCTCCCCAACTCCTTTTTCCCTCTGGCAATCAACATAGTGTTTTCTGTGTCCGAGATTTTTTTTTTCCCCCCCGTAATTTCTTCAATTTTTTCATTTCTCCCACCACCAACTTCCCTTTCCCCTGACAACTCTCAGTCTGCTCTCTGTATCTATGAGTCTGTTTCCATTTTGTTAGTTTATTTTGTTCATTAGATTCCACATATAAGTGAAATCATATGAAACTTGTCTTTCTCTCACTGGCTTCTTTTACTTAGAATAGTTCTCTCCAGGTTCACCCATGCTATTGCAAAAAGTAAGATTTTGTTACATAGTGTACTTGCTCATGCTTTTTCTTAAAAGGCACCAAATAAGTTACCTAAGATTTTTTTTTTCAGAGGTTTGGAAACTTGTCATTGTAGTTTGGGAATTAAAAATCGTTATTAAATTTGGATCAGAAAATATGACTCATTTATGCTTTAGGGAAATTTTTGAGATATGTTGAAGCTAATTTTTGTAGATAATTATAATTTATAAAAATTCGGTGGATGCCCTGAAGCATAGTCTATTCTTTGAGGGTGCAACATCAAATATATATATATATATATATATATATATATATATATATATTCAATATCACTAAAATTATCAAAATTCTTTATTTGTTATTTATTTCTTCTTGATCTGCAAAAGATGAGGTTGAAATAAAACTTTCTCCAGGCATTGGTAAATTTGTATTTCCTATGACTTTATATAGATGATCTTCAAGTTAACAATGTTTTAACTCACAACTTTTCAACTTTATGACGGTACAAAAGCAATACTGAGTCATACTTTGAATTTTAAGTTTTGATCTTTTCCTGGTCTAGTGATATTCTGTACAACACTCTCTCATGATGCCAGGCAATGGCAGCAAGATGATTTTGCCCAACTGTGGGTCAATGTAGGTGTTCCAAGCCCATTTAAGGTAGCACTTTTGAAGTTCTTGTTTCATCCTAGAAAGACATGTAAATTAGATATAAGTTAAGTGCCCTTCAAAATAATTCATCTTCTCTTCTTTAGTTTTAATTACTTTGGCATTTTTATGTATATTTAAAAGCATTCTATCTTTGTTTTACCATCTAGGCAATAAACCCTAAACAATATATTGTTTTGTTTATTTTTGAATTTTATTTAAACAATGATGTGTTATTTGTATTTTTCTATTTTCTTTTAACTTAATATTCATTTTTGAGATTCATCCAGACTGAGTATATACATACTTTCATTTCTGTATGGAAGTTTATTATATGGTAAGTTTTGTGTTGATAAGCATTTGTGGTTCTTTTTTGTTCTGTTGATACTATAAAGAATGCCTCTACAAACATTCTTGTATATGCCCTCTGGTTCATATAGATGTGCAGGGAATATACCTTGAAGAGAAATTGCTGGGTTATAGGGTATGTTCATGTTCAATTTTACTAGGTGATATAAAATTGCTTTGATAAATTATTGTTTAAATTCACATTTCCTCAACAGTATTTAAAAGTGCTTTTTTTACTATATTCTCACAAAAATGTAATATTTTAAGATGCACTGTGTGTTAAGCTGTTTTTGTAAATGATATGTGATTATAGTTTTAATTTGTATTTCCATAACAAACATGATATTGGACATCATTATGTATGATCCAATAGATTTTCTTCTGCTATATAGTATAGGTTTTTTGAGATCTTTTTTAAAAGCAAATGATTTTTATATTTTCTGTATATTTGTTCTTTGTAGGCTTTATGTACTTTAATACCTTTCCCAATTTGTGTTTTTTTTTTCTTTTTGCTCTCTTTCATAAAAACCTTAATTTTATTGTGGTCTAATATATGTCATTGCTTTAATAGTTTTCATTTTCCTGTGTAGCTTAAGGAAACTTTCCCTACCAAAGGGTGAAAAGATAGTCTCTTATATTATCTTTTAGAGGTTTTTAAAAATTTGCATTCTACAACTATATCCTCAATTTATCTGAAATTAATTTTGTTTATGTTGTGAGATAGTTTCCTTTCATTACCTTTTACTTTTTACTTATAAAAACTAATTGCTCCAAAATGATTTATTTTTCCTTTCTGCTCTATAGTTTCTTCTCTTTTATATATCAGAATTCTATGTATGAATGGATCTGTTTAGGGGATCTCTGTTCTGCTCAAGTGGTGCATTTATCTATTGTACTGCTATCACACATTTAAATCTCTATAGAGTTATATTGCACTTTAATATCTGTTAGGGTATCATCTCGCCCAGACTTTTTTCTTTAGGCATTTCTCACATTATTGATATAAATTTTAGAAGTAATTTTGAAGTTTCATGAAACTCAAGTTTGTTTTATTATTTAAATTCTAATTAATCTATATTTTGTTTGAGGGTAATGATATCTCCAAAACAACTCTGAGTATGCTATGATTTTCCATTTAATTCAGTCTAGCTTAATGGATTTAAATAATTATATATATCTTATTAGATTTACCCTTAATACATTTATATTTTGTAGGTATTCTAAGTATTTTTTTTCAATTGGATGTGCTCTTTTTGTTAGTTTATAGCAATACAATTTAATTTGGTATGCTGATTTTATATTTATTAATCCTAATAAACTACTTACTTGTTAATTTATCAGTACATCCTTCTAGGTTTTATATATAAAAAAATGACATAATCTTGGAATGAGGTCAGTTTTAACTTGTATTTTTAAATACTTTTACCTTTAATATTTTCCTATCCTGGTTATAAAAAGTAATGAAAGGGGTCATCCTTGTTTTAACTGATCTTAAAGAAAATGTATTTATATTTCATCCATGTGTATGACACTTGCTATAAGTTTTTACTGATGCGCTTTGTCAGCTAAATGTATTTCTACTTAGCAAAGAGATTTTGTATAGCATTGATCAATTTGAATAGCATCCTATTCTTTCATAATACTTTAATTCCTTTTTTATTCCTTTAAGCACTTCAACATCTTGTTAATATTGTATTTGCAATATTTTTAATCATTGTATTATGTATATTTTATTTTGAAGTTTGTATTTCTGATGCTGGCTTATTTTCTATTTTGTGCACTGATTTTATTATTATTATTAAGAATTCATGTTTCTTTTTTTAAAATATATTTTTTATTGATTTTTTACAGAGATGAAGGGAGAGGGATAGAGAGTTAGAAACATCAATGAGAGAGAGACATCAATCAGCCGCCTCCTGCACGCTCCCTACTGGGGACATGCTTGGAACCTGAGTGCATGCCCTTGACCGGAATCGAACCTGGGACCTTTCAGTCTGCAAGCCGATGCTCTATCCACTGAGCCAAACCGGTTTTGGCAGAATTCATGTTTCTTAAATACCACTTATGAAAAAGTACAGCTTAGGTTTAAATTTTTTTAAATATATATTTTATTGATTTTTTACAGAGAGGAAGAGAGAGGGATAGAGAGTTAGAAACATTGATGAGAGAGAAACATCTATCAGCTGCCTCCTGCACATTCCCTATTGGAAATGTGCCTGCAACCAGAATCTGGTCAAGGTATGTGCCCTTGACCAGAATTGAACTGGGGACCTTTCAGTCTGCAAGCCGACACTCTATCCAATGAGCCAAATTGGTTCCGACTAAAATGTTTTTGACAGAAAATATTATTTTTCCTCTGTAGACATCTAAAGGGCCATACCCTAGCACTACTTTAAATTCAATTTTTTACTTGGCATTGCTCAGGATCTTGAGTGTAAATTCAGCCCCAAATCTACATGAGTGAACCTTGTAATACGAAATTCTCAGAGCATAATTTTATTTCCTATAATCCCTTTCTCTTGCTCCATTGCCCTGTATCAAGAGGGGGATAAGCAAGTAGAGCTTTTGATTAGTATCCTGATTTACTATTTTTTCCTCTTTACAGGTTTGTGATACCATTTTTTGTGTGTGTGTGTGTGTGTGTGTGTGTGTGTGGCAGAAATCTCTTCTGGTTTCATATATTTAACACATTTTTCTTGCATGGCTGGCATAGCTCAGTGGTTGAGTGTTGACCTATGGACCAAGAGGTCACAGTTCCATCCCTGGTTATGGCACATGCATGGGTTGCAGGCTTGAACCTCAGTGTGGGGCTTGCAGGAGGCAGCCAATCAATAATTCTCTCTCATCATTGATGTTTCTATCTCTCTCTCTACCTCTCCCTTCCTCTATGAAATCAATGAAAATATATTCAAAGACAAAAACAAAAACAAAAAAACACTTCTCTGTTTTACTGTAGCCAATCATTCAAATAATAGTTTTTAAAAATGTGTTTTTTTCTTATTCTAGCACATATTTGCACATGTTCTTAGGGTTCCCCCATCTCTTTCTGTGAAGAGTTCTAATCTGAACTAATTCTTTTCAGTATGTAGTTTGTAAATAACCCACTCACTGTCTTCGTGATTCCTAGTTGGATGCACTTCCCAGATCAAAGTACAGAGAATGTTTATGGTCACAACTGCTCTCTCCTTTCCTGGATTTACCAGGGCAATCCAGATACACTTTTCAGGATCAAATTGAGTTCCTTTTCTACCAGTAGTCTCTTATACCTGAACTAGAGGCCCAGTACATGAAATTTGTGCACAGGGAGGGGGTGTGTCCTTAAGTCTAGCCTGCTCCCTCTGCAATCTGGAACCCCTAGAGAGATGTCCGACTGCCCGTTTAGGCCCGATGTGGATCGGGCCTAAACGGGCAGTCGGACATCCCTCTCACAGTCCAAGACTGCTGGCTCCCAACTGTTTACCTGCCTGCCTTCTTGATTGTCCCTAACTGCTTCTGCTTATTGGCCTGATCACCCCCCTAACTACTCCTTTGCCAGCCTGATGATGGCTAACTGCTCCCCTACCATCCTGTTTGCCCTCCCTTGCAGGCCTGGTCCCTCCCATCTGCCCTCCCCTGCTGGCCATCTTGTAGTGGCCATCTTGTATCCACATGGGGGTGGCCATCTTTGACTACATGGGGGTAGTGATCTTGTGTGTTGGAGTGATGGTCAATCTGCATATTACTCTTTTATTAGGTAGGATAGAGGCCTGGTGCATGGGTGGGGGGCAGCTGGTTTGCCCTGAAGGGTGTCCCAGATCAGGGTGGGTGTTCCCTTGGAGCGTGTGGTGGCCTGGGCAAGGGGCCTGTGGTGATTTGAAGACCAGCCACATTCCCTAGCAAACCAAGTGGAGGCCGTGGTATCTAGGATTTATTTATCTTCTGCAATTGAAAGTTTATAGCCTGGAGTGGAGCCAAGCCTTTTGCTGCACAGCCATTGAAACTTTGTTGCCTTAAATGGAGGCCTGGGCCAGCTAGGGTGTGTGGAAAGCTTGTCTTCCTCCATCACTAGGGGCAACCCAAGTCTCACTCCTGCTCTTTCTGTGGCCATAGCCAACTTGGTTGGGTTAATTTGCACACTTGCTCTGATTGGCTGGTGGGCGTGGATGGTGGGCATGGCTGGTGGGTGTAGCTGAGGTATGGTCAATTTGTATATTACTCTTCAATTAGATAGGATAGTTGGAGCCAATGGAAAGCTAATCCCCAACAGATCAGGTTCTAGTACTCTTCTCATCTTTTTCTTCCTACATATATACTTTTTTAAAATATATATATATATTTTATTGATTTTTTTTCACAGAGAGGAAAGGAAAGGGATAGAAAGCCAGAAACATCAACGAGAGAAAGACATCTATCAGCCATCTCCTGCACGCCCCCTACTGGGGATGTGCCCACAACCAATGTACATGCCCTTGATCAGAATCAAACCTGGTACCTTTCAGTCCCCAAGATGATGCTCTATCCACCTAGCCAAACTGGTTTTGGCTACATATACACTTTTAAATTATGGAAACATATCCTTTGAAATGCAATGGACCGATGGATAAAGGAATGTAGGATGAAATAACACTCTCAATGTCTTCAAATGATGAAACCATATGCAGAGGGGAGATTATACAGTGATGTCTTTTTATATAGTCTGGAAGTTTTTAAGCTAAGAAGCAGGATGGCAGAGCTGTTTCTTCCATGAGCTAAGCAGCGTATAGCATTATTTTATTTAAGTGTGTGTGTGTGTGTGTGTGTGTGTGTGTGTGTGTGTGTGTGTTATAATTCTCTGAGCTTTTTACTTTGTTGAAATTCCACCTGAATACTACTGGTTGTGAAACTTTTAAGTTTTGAAGGTTTTTCAACCATTGTGCATTTTTTCCTTCATTTTAAGTCATATTTTGTCAGGAAAGATTATGTCGTATGAGATGCTATTTTGAATCCAATTGTATTTTTTGAGCCAAACCATACATTTGAAGCCTCAAAGGCATGATATTCATAGATTATTTATTCATGAATGACAAAATTTGCAATTAAATTTAGTTGGTTATGCTTCATCTTGGAGGAAAAAGAGATTCATTATATCCTTACTCTTCTAAGAAAGCTTTCAATCATTGTTTCTGAACTATATTTTTTAAAGAAAGGCAAACATTTCTACTCTATACGGAGTATTTGAGTCTATATAATTGATTGTATTAGTTAGGTGAGACTAAGCTGTGGTATCAAATCAACCCAAACGTGCAATGAGTCAACAAAATGAAGGTTAAATGTTATTCACCTAATAGATCATAATGTTTCATTTCAGTGAATGGTTAGGGGTAAAATAAGGTACAAGGGTAGGGACATTCTTCTTCATACAATTACTCAGGGCATCAAGATAAAAGTAGCTGTGTTCACTTCAATGTGTAGTTCTCAATGTCAAACTATTGCTTACTATCCATTAGTTAGGAAGGGAAACAAACATAAAAGTGTACATGGGGCTTTTTTATAAGCCAAGTCTGGAAGAGGCCCAGTAATTTCTGTTTACATTTTGTTTACTGAAAATCGGTCACAGTGCCACAACTAACTATTTGTTTGCTCGTTTATGTTTAATTTTGAATTATATTTTACATTCATCATTTTTGTATTAATTTCAGGTAAGCAGCACTGTGGTTAGAAAATCACACATTTTACAAAGTAATCTCCTCTGATATTTCAAGTGTCCACCTGGCACGATACATAGTTATTACAATATTATCTATTTCATGCTGTACTTTACATCCCTGTGGCTATTTGTGACTACCAATTTGTACTTCCTAATTAATACCTTAAGCTTTTTACTCAGTTCCCCAATTCCCTTTCACTCTGATGGCAATCAGTCTGATCTTTGTATCTATGTGTTTATTTCTATTTTGTGTATTAATTTGTGTTGCTCTTTAGATTCCATTATTAAGTGAAATCAAGTATTTTTTTTCCCTCTGTATCACTTATTTCACTTAGCCTAATATCCACTAGGTCCATCCATGCTGTCACAAATGGTAAGATTCCATTCTTTTTTATGGCTGGTTAATATTCTATTGTGTAAATGCACCACAACTTCTTTATTTACTAGTCCATTGATAAGCACTTGGGTTGCTTTCATATCTTGGCTATTGTAAATGACACTGCAATGAACATAGGGTGCATATATTCTATTGAACTAGTGTTTTGAGTTTCTTCAGATATTTTAATCACTAAATCATAAGACAGTTCCATTTTTAATTTTTTGAGAAACTTCATACTGTTTTCTATAGTGGCTGCCCCAATTTGCAGTCCGATCAATAGTGCAAGGGGGTTCCCTTTTCTCCACGTCCTCAACAATACTTATAATTTGTGGATTTATAGATAGTAGCCATTTTGACAGGTGTCACGTGATATCTCATTGTGGTTTTAATTTGCAATTCTCTGATAATTAGTGATGTTGAGCATCTTTTCATATGTCTATTGGCCATCTGGATATCCTCTTTGGAAAATTATCTATTTAGTCCCTCTGCTCAGTTTTATATTGGATGGTGTGTGTGTGTGTGTGTGTGTGTGTGTGTGTGTATGTTGAGCCACAACTAAGTATACACTATAGTCCAAGCATTGGACAAAGAAAGGAGATAAAATATATATTCTGATAAACAACTTAAATTTTCTACCACACTAAAAAAATCTATAAAATTCTATCAGGACACTTAAGTCTTAATCACAGTTATGCAACTTGACCTTAAAGAATTCACAAATCATCAGATCCTTCTATTTGATAGTGCAGAACAGTTCATAAGAGACTTTACCAAAGACTGCATGTGCATGTGCACTGTACTGAGTCCAAAGTCCTTTTGACATTCACAGAGAAAAATAGAAGGATTTTCAAAACCAATAGGCTCACACATATGAAACAGCATTAACAACATAGCATTTGTGAACTTGTGCTCAGTACTGATGTATTTCATCCATTTGGTAATGTAAATCTAGTTGCACTAAATGCAAAAACATCTACAACATTGGTTCTAGGCTACAGAATGCTTATTTATTTGGTGTAGAAATAAGTATAATTTACTGGAGAAAAAATTAATGTACATTAAGTTGCTATGGCCCATTATATTATTTAAACATTAGAAATTTTATCAAGTTTCTAACTCTAACTCTGAAACAACTGGGGAGTATGTACAAGATATAAATTGCTACCAAATTAATTTTAACTTGTTGATAAATTTAATAGAATAGACCTCCAGGCAATAAGAGCAGAACAGTGAAACTTTTTGTTTTGTTTTATTTGTTTTCTTCTGCTTAAAAACACATTTTATTAGATGTTGTATTTAGAATATATTTTCATTTGTATATAAGACTTATCAATATTACTATCAACATTAATAGTAAGTCGTTTATGGTATTGTTGTCAACATTTCAGAGAGAATTTTATACTTATTTTTCCTCAATTGAATTTTAATTCCCTGGGTCTCCCGCTCAAAACCCCCTCCCAAACACACATACACATATACAAATATTGTTTTCAATTTAGGGGTGTTGAAAAAAAAGTTTCAAAAATTAAATTCTATCACAAAAGTAAGTTAAATTTGAAGATATTATCTAAGAAATTCTCAGATATAAACTATCATTCATTAGACAGAAATAAGGATATTGTTTCCAGATTCCAGTTCATTTATTGATTTTTCTATAGAAACTATTTTTAAGCACATATATAAAATCCAGAGAAAGTATATGAAAAAAACGTAGAAATCCTGTAGTATAAACATCCTTTCCAATGTAATCAGCATCATTATCTCTAGATAAATACCACTTGAATGATGTTATTTGATAAAATTCTTATATGCAAGAAAAATAGATTCTGAATGTAGATTAATCTGGCTTTGAACCCCAATTTTTATAACTAAATTTACCTTAGACAAATAATTTTTACCTCATTAAGGCTTGATTGTCTATATGTTAAATAAAAATAACTTTTTGGAAGTCTACTGAATGTAATATATGAGTAAATTATGGTATATTTTGGCACATAGCTGGTGTTTAATAAGAATCACTAACTTAGTGAGGACTATAGCAGTTCTCAATGTGGCCTCTGAGGATGTCTCATAGTTTGTGATATACTTTAAGAGAACAATTTATTTGTATAGAAAACTATTTTCATCCTAAGTTTACATTTGAATTTTCATTCTCTCACTCATGTAAAGAGTAGTTTCTCAGACACTACATGATATGTGAAGATATCATTGCTATGACTTATAAGTCTAATTTGCTTTTGTGTTTATTTTAGTTATTTTTAGTTGTAATTTAAAATGTAGAAAACATAATGTAATCTACTTTGTGTTTCTTTTTAATTTTAACTTTTAATTTTAAATATAGGGAACATGGAAAGATGTAATGTATACAATCAAAAACTATTTGGGTATCTAATAATTTTTAGGCATGTAAAAGAATAGTGAGATCAACAATTTGAGAAAGCTGTGCTATAGTCTGAAACACAGGATCCTGCACATAAAGTGATGCAGGTCCCAACAGTGAGCTCTGAGTGTGCGAGGAAGTTTCATGGAATGGACCATTACTGCATGGCGATAAGAACAAAGGAGTGAATCTTAAACATGAAACAAAGACTGAATTCTAAATAAAACATTATCATCTTTCATTTTAATTATAAAAACTAGAACTATTTAATATGCCCAGCAGAATGGACTTTTTTGTTTGTTTATATTTGGGGTATTTGTTCGTGTGTGTGTGTGTGTGTGTGTGTGCGCGTGCACGCATGTGTGTTTGCACTGCTGTTAACTTCACTGTGCAGCAGCAAGCAGGCAGGCTGCCTGACTGATATCATTACATTCACTATTAAACTCAGCTCTTACTTTTTGTTCAGACAATATGTGAACAAACCAATTCCCAAGGATTGTTTATTGTGATCATCCTATCTGTTCACTTAGAATCCTAATTTCCTTGGTTCTTCCCTGTAGTTCAGTGTCAGCCATTCTGACAGCTAGTACGTGTATGTATTCTGGTTATTCAAATCCTTCCTGCATCATACACAATGAAACTGTCTTGTTACCCTTCAGACTACATACTCTCTTTCATAAAGTCGCTGGAGTTTATAGAGTTGACTGGAAAGAATTACATTCCATTTTGTGTTTATGTGGAGGTAGGCTGATCTAATAAAATAGCCTTCTGCCAAAAATAAGGATTTCAGGATTCCATTCTGAGCACTCCTGTGAACTCTAAGATCTAATTTACAAAATTTTATGAATGCAAATGCATATATCCATAAGGTGAAGAAAATTGCGTGATTTAATAACCATTATCTGTAAGAATTCCTTGTGTTCTTATTTTATATTCATTAATTCATTCATTCAACCAACAGACATTCATTACCAGGCACAGTGTTAGGAATTGTAAGTAAAAATAATCTCCACTAAACTTTTTCATGTATTACTGTCATGAAATTATTCATACTATCCACCTAATCATTTAAGAAACCGGCACACACAAAGCTTAATAATTTGACCATGCTCTCAGAGTAATAAGTGGCAGGGCTAAACTTCAAAGCCAGAATGACCAGTTCCAGAGCTTGCCCCTGTAACCACTAGGCTATATTGCCTGAAGCACAAAGATGAGTAAGAGGAGTCACCCTATTGAAAAACTTCAGAGGCCACATGAGAAGGCAGACATATAAACAAATAGGGTGATGTGATAAATGCTACAAACTAGTATTTTTAGAAAGACAATTGCCTTGTGCTAGTCACTCTGTTGTTTCAATATATCATGACATTTAATCCTAAGAACAAAATTTCAAGGTGGGTATAATTATCTCCATATATGTATATATAGTAGTAGATACTGAGCCCCTGATAAGTTAACTAGTTTTCCAATACTCCATGGTTAGTAAGTCATTGAGCTCGGATTAGAAAAAATGTGTGATTCCAAATCTTCTATCATTTTGCATTGCATATACAACATTCCTACCTTGAAATTCTCTAAAATTTATTTATCCATTGTTGTACTTATTCTTTCCATGATATTAAAATTGCAAGTATAAAAATAGTTTGCCCAAATTTACCAACAATGCAACAAATTATCACCTTTATACACAGCTAAAAGAATTCACAAAACAAATATTTGGGTTGCCTAGAATCATTACATACTGAAGCAAAAACAGTTGCTTTACATTTTTGCTTCCTGCCTCCTGGGAATTGAATTCATGCAATACCTAAAAAAAAACTTGAACTTTTGGATCAGAGAAACACATAAGTATCTCAGATTTAGGGGAGATAGTAGACATGCTTTTCTCATTTTAGAAAGGGGGATTAATACCTAAGAGTTTAAGTTCATTGTCCAAAGTTTTATAATTAAACTAGAGGCCCAGTGCCTAAAATTCGTGTACAGGCTGTCCCTCAGCCAGCCTGCTTCCTCTTCAATGTGGAATCCCTCTCACAATCTGAGACTGCTGGCTCCTAACCACTCGCCTGCCTGCCTGCCTTATTGCCCCTAACTGCTTCTGCCTGCCAGCCTGATAGTCCCTTACCTACTCCTGTGCTGGCCCAATCACCCCCAACTGTCCTCCCCTGACAGCCAGATCATCCCAACTGCTCTCCCCAGCCAGCCTCCTCTGTGACAGGTGGTGGAGATGCCAGGACTGTGTGGAGCCACAGTATTTCCCAGGATTCACTGCAGGGAGCAGCTGTTGGGCCATGCCTCTGCTCTGCATGTGGCCATCTTGTGGTGGCCACCTTGTGATGATATTCTGTGTGAGGGTGCAAGGACCACCTAGGCTTTTATTAGTACAGATGAGGTAAAAATAAAATTCAGACCATTGGTCTCATACTCCATTATCCAGTAATCTATAAACACATATATTTACTAGAGGCCAGTGTACGAAATTCATACACTCGAGAGGAGGGGTCTCCCAGCCTGGCCTGCACCCTCTCACAGTTTGGGGGCCCTAGGAGGATGTCGAACTGATGACTTAGGCCTATTCCCACTGGATATCCTTAGCGCTGCTCTGGAGATGGCCACAGAGGCGGCCATGGAGGCAGCAGAGGAGATGGCCACTATGCTTGCCAGCTGTGAACCCTGCTTCTAGCTGAGCAGCGCTTCCCCTGAGGGAGCACACTGACCACCAGGGAGTAGCTCCTGCATTGAGCATCTCCCCCATGATGGTCACTGTGTATCATAGTGACTAGCCATCCCTCTGTTCAGTTGATTTGCATATTAGTCTTTTATGCCTGCAAGACTGGGCCAAAACTGGCTCTCTGAGATCTCTCCAGGGATCTTGGGTTGTAAGAGGGTGCAGGCCAGGCAGAGGGACCCCACCTGTGCACAAGTGGGGCCTGGGAAGGATGCGGGAGAATGGCCAGCCAGGGAGGGACTGCAGAAGGGCTCTAGGGCATGTCTGACCTGTCTCGCTCAGTCCCAGTAGGCTGGACCCCAGCATCGTGCTAACCAACCAGTCAAAGTGTCCACCCCCTGGTGGTCAGTGCACATCATAGTGACTGGACATTCAGTTGACAGTATGCCTCCTGTGGTCAGTGAACATCACAGCAAGTGGTTGTGCAGCTTTAGTATATTATTAGCATATTATGCTTTAATTGGTTGAATGGCTGACCAGATGACCAAACACTTAGTATGTTAGGCTCTTATTAGATAAGATTATTATCACCTAGAAAATTTCTAAAACATTTTACTCATTTGTTTATAAGGAAATATAATAAGACCAATTTAGCATAAAGAGTGGTTATTAAGCAATCTGTATATTTAAAATATTTCCAAAATGACTGGATAAAATTCATTGCTAATTCTCATTACACACACACACACACACACACACACACACACACACACAGGTTTAATATTTTATATAGATAGATAGATAGATAGATATAGATATAGATATAGATATAGATATAGATATAGATATAGATATAGATATATAGATAGATAGAAATAAGGGGAAGAGAAAAATATAATGAGGAACAGTACTAATGGGCAAGAGAGAGAAAATGATTATACACATGAAAGAAGGAATGAGTAGGGACAGGCAAAGGAAGCTCAGAGGTGCAAAGGGAGTTTTGCCAAAATGTGGTCCCTTTTGTTCAAAATGTATCTACCACAACTCTTTTATATATTGCCTTCATTTCTACCATTCTATTCCCCAAATCACTCCATCTTGCCTCTCTTCACACACATGCACGCATGTACACAAAATATATACAAATATGTGAAATAGCAGACCTAAGAACACCTGACAATTCCTGTGGATTCTAACGTTAACGATGTAGAAAAGACCCAAGATTAATTCAGCATTGCTCCCATTCTGTGAATAGCTCTCAAGTGTTCAGTTAGGATGAATTCAATTCCATAAATTATCGTCCTTGATATATATGCTCACTGGGGAAATATGCTGATGAAGTTGACCTTAAGTAAATACAGGTTTATAAACTGTGTGTTTGTGCAAGGTTTGAACTTTCCAACAGCTTGAAGAATATATTCATAAGAAGCCACTCTGAATTTTTCAGATTTTGACACTTTGATATCTTACTAGAGCATGAATCTAGATGAATACACTACCAGTGAGCACATATAAATGGGAGAATCTATATTTTTTTTCTTAACTTCACTTCCTTTCTTTAATTTGGCAAAGAATAGTTTTTAGTCCAGATCAAATCACTCTGTTAGAATTGCTTTCTTACTGTTATCTAATGGCCAGACTCTATCATGCTATTAATTTATATATATATGATGTATGATTTATATGTACATGTATGTACATTTTCTAAGTGATAAATACCAACATAGAAAAAAAACTATAAACAAAATGAAATAAACAGACTCACCTAGCAAACAGTTTTGCTCACATATTAAAGCAAGAAAATTATTTAATCTTCCAATTTTAAACAAGAGAAATAATAAAAAAATATGTACATATGGTTACTACAGTTGCATTTTGATGTTCCATGAGCACAAGGGTGAAAAATTACTAATAGACCTTTAACACTAGAAGTACTCTCAAAACCTAGATAAAAATATGAAAGAATACATTTAACTTCAATTGCATAGCAGACTCATTAAGTAAAAATAGCCTTAGCACACTAGTTATTAATTGAAGTATAAGTCTAAGATTTAAATCAAAGGATCAATTATGTCTTCTTCATTGAATAAATCAGGTATTCCTTAACTGGACATTTAATAACAGTTTTATTTCAACAGAGGGATTATATAAAGCATAGAATTAAATCTATACCATAAAGTCTCAAGATGAAAAGGTTTTACTCTTAGATTTTTACATTGTTCTATTGAGAAGAAAGCTTTTATTTAAAATTATAATATCTGGTTAATGATCCATATGTTTGTGATATACAATGTTCAATACCTATAGGGATTTTTCTTCAAAGTTCTTACTTCTTCATATTTCCATTAACTGGATGTATTGTTTTTAATATTATCATTTTAATACTTTCCTGTGCCCTTGCCATGACAAAACAGAAATCTTCCAGTGCACTCCATGATTAGAGAAAATAAAAACATTAAAATACATTTCTTTAATATTCAAATGCACTTCTGAATAGTTCTATCATCTCAAAGTTATCCTTTGATTGAGAAGCACTGGATCTATGTCTGCTTGTGAAAATTCATGAACTCCCATCTGATCTGGCCCCATCTTTCCCTACAGTACACACCTTTCTGTTTCCCTCTTTGGTTGCTCCAGATCAGTGCAGTCTGACAGTCCCAGCAGTGCTCTGTCCACTGATTTCTATGAGGCTTAGCAAAAGCTGCTGCTTCTGCTTGGGAGACTACTCTCCCCACTGCCCCCTCCCCCAAATATACACTTTTAAAAATAACAAATATGTCTCAAATTTAAATTTGTCCTTCAGACACCATCTGGTTCAAAGTATCTTAGAATCTTCCCGTGATACCTCAAGGCTGTATTTGGTACCCTCTGATAGCCTTGAGAAACACCTTATGATTGGTTTATCAAAGCACGTGCCACATTGCATTATAACTATGTGTTTCTTTTCCTTTTCCTTTCCTTGTTGGTGTACTTGAAGGCCAATATCCCAGGTCCTAACACCTTGATGGTCTCATGGTAAACAATAAGTAAATAGGTAAATAAATATATAAATATAGATTTGCTGAAGTGCTTCATTATTACTCTAAAAATGGCATATGAACTAGTACTTTATTTAGAAGACAGTAATATGCATTATTTATGCCCTGAGTTCTCCCAAAGAAGTGTCAATTAGCTTATAAAGAAATATAAGATATAGGAGAGGAAGGTAAATTTTAAGCAAATGGAAAAAATGAAGTAAATGGAAAGTGATGTAGGAGCATAAAATGTAGCCAGAAATATAAACTAAGGTGATAATTATAAATGCATATGAAACCATTTCTCTCTGGTCATGATAGTATCTTTGCTCTATTCAAACTCTAAATGCAGAGATTTTCTCTTTATTTAAAGATCTGTCTGTCATCTGCAATTTCTTCTAGTCTTGAGTCTGACATGCTTCCCTAACTTGCCCAAAGTTTTGGAGACAACTTTATGAAAAGCTTAAGAAAACTGGTCATTTCCTTAGAAGCCTTGTCCTCCTACTTCTTCTCCTAGTGGCCCCTCAATTTAGATTTTGATACAATTGTACTAA